>CAUYRT010041472.1:0-28592 GCA_963574885.1 Lepilemur ruficaudatus
CGCTCTGTTGCCCTGGCTAGAGTGAGTGCCGTGGCGTCGGCCTAGCTCACAGCAACCTCAAACTCCTGGGCTCAAGCAATCCTTCTGCCTCAGCCTCCCAAGTAGCTGGGACTACAGGCACGCACCACCATGCCTGGCTAATTCTTTCTATATATTTTTAGTTGGCCAATTAATTTCTTTCTATTTTTTTTTTAGTAGAGATGGGGTCTTGCTCTTGCTCAGGCTGGTCTCAAACTCCTGACCTTGAGTGATCCGCCTGCCTCAGCCTCCCAGAGTGCTAGGATTACAGGCATGAGCCACTGTGCCCGGCCCCTTTTTTTAAATTTTTTTGAGACAGGGTCTTGCTCTCTCATTTATCCAGGCTAGAGGACAGTGGCATCATCATAGCTCACTGTAGCCTCGAACTCCTGGGCTTAAGTGATCCTCCTGCCTCAGCCTCCCAAGTAGCTGGGACTATGGGCTTGTACCACCATGCAGCACTAATTTTTGTATTTGTTTGTAGAGACAGGGGTCTTGATCGGCTCAGGCTGTTCCTGAACTCCTGACCTCAAGTGATCCTCCCACCTTGGCTTCCCAAAGTGCTAAGATTACAGGTGTGAGCCACCACGCCTCGCCTCCTTTTCATTTAAAGGGAACCCTGACATAGAGCTACAATAAATTAAGCACCTTAGAGATAAAACTATGAATTACATATTTATCATTACTCTTCAGTAATAACTGCTATTCATCCTTCAAGTACAGATAATATGTATGCCTGCTAAAATAACTTCAGTTCTGAAAATCCAGGTCTTGCACTGAGCTAAAATAAGTAACTATTCAGAAAAGTGTCTATTGCCAATGGAGAGAGCTTTGAACTGGCAGCGTCAAGACAAGCAGATTACTTTTTGTCTTTGAAGACAAATTAGTTTCATTGGATTTATTTTTACCCTCCAGCCTTTGGGGCCTCATTCAGATTCTAGCCAGTGTCTGTTGTCTTATTTCAAAAAGGCTGTTAAACCTGTAACAGATGATGCATTGATGTGAATCCAATGCCCTGAAAAGCCATAATTTTGGTGAGTGTTGGGGGGAGTGAAATTTCATTAATGAGATTCTGTAATGAAAGCATCATTGACCCTACAGCAGTATTCTATAGAAAGATGGCAGGTAAAAGGTAAAATTAGAAATGTCAGTGGAGAACTTAACTGTGATTAATCTTTTCCAAGGCTTCCCTGACTCATTTACCCCATGGCTTTGATTGACCAAAGGCAGAATATACAACTTTTAGTTTCACATATACAACTTTGCCCTGTAACCACAGAATTCTCTCAAAATTGGCTTAAAATTAAAGAAGGGTTTGAGATACAAAGATGAGTCCCTTAAAGATTATGACAGAGTTTTCTTCCCTCCCAGGGAGGATCCGTTGGGAATGTGTCAAATACAGGATAGACCAAGTGACCTCCTAAAATTGCCAATGACAGTCACAGAACTCTACTCTAGCACTTAATCTACAAGTATTTACATGTTAGGTTTCCCTTAAATGGGAACATGCCCATTAAGAAGATGGGCTTCTTTCCTAGTGCCGGAGGCTGCCTTATGGTGGGGGGTCGCCCTTGGTAAAAGAAAAAAAAAATGTTTTTTAAGTCAAACTAAGCCCTTCATCATTAAGGTACTTAGAAAAAGTAAGAAACCATTTCTAAAAGCCGAGGGAGAGATGGTATGATACCAACAGCTCTGGAGTAGCTGGCAGCCAGGAATGGGAAGGAGAGGCACATTGAGCTCTGGCTTGAGGGAGTATTTTCTCCCTAGCTTCTTTCTGCCTCCAGGAAGCTCCCCTGCACACTGTGTTTGAGTATCTTCCTGTACCACCTCTGCCATTTACCGTTTCCCTCCTCTGATAGGTAAGGGTAATAGGCATCTCACAGAAGTGTGAGGGAGGGTTTAAAGAGATATCACATGTGACGTGCCTGGCACAGTCTCTTGCCTGTTTAGTGAGGTTTCTGTAAGCCTACAGCCCTGGAAGAAAAACCTCTCTCCAAATCTACCATTTCCAGGTATCCATCCCACAAAAACAACTCAGGACATCGGGGTAACATAGGCCTCAGTTACGGTTTACATGAAAGTAATAAAGGCCACAGGACTTCTGCATATTTGAAATTCCACCACTTGATTCTTGCTCAAAGCGATCACACTGGAGCAGAGGGGCCAGAGGCCCTGGGTGCTAGAACGAGTTCTCCTATCCTCTGAGTATCTACTTCGGGCAAGTTTGTTTCCCTTGTTCAGCTCCTTTTACTTGATTACTGAAGTAATGATCAGCCTCCCTCTCATGCATCAGCACTGGCTGTCATATGCCAGGCACCATGCCACGGTGCAGGATGTGGCCTCTGCCTTCTAGGAGCACATGATCTGATACAAGTGGAAAGACACAGACCTGAATAACTAACCTGAGGTGAGTGTTACGATGAAAGCACAGAGTGTGGTGGGAGCATAGAGGCAGGAATGATTAAACGGCAAAGGAGAATTAGAGGTCTTTGATGCCTTTGTAGAACAGAGAGCTTCTTTTGGACTTTGTGTAGGATTGCAACATATCAAGGAAGCATTTCTGAGACAGGTGAGTTGTGCAAGACCAGGGCTGGAGCTTAGACCATGCGGGACATGTTTCAGGATGAGGGAATGGTTCTGGGAGCCAGAAAGGAAGATGCTGAGGTAGAGAGAAGTTGGGACAGAAGCTAGTGGATTCTAAAGAGGAAAGGTTTCTATCAGCTGATCCAAATGGTTAGGACAAGCCTCAGGAAAAGGGATGGCAACACCACACTTTTCTTTATTCATGTGTTTACTTACTCTGAATGTGGAAAAATTCAAAGTGCTTTTCCTGTTCTCTCATTCAACCACAACAATCATCAATACAGAAGACTTCTGAGACCAGATATGTGGGGTTTCTCCCACACACTAAGCAGTCAATCAGTTCTGCAGAGAACACCAGCTGTGCATCCTCCCATTCTGATGTTGTCTGCCTGGAGATAGCCTCAGAAACCTCAGGCGAAGGACTCAGCCCCACAAGATAGCCCCCTCCTTCCCACCAGTAGCAAGTCCTGGCCTCTGGAACCTTTCTTCCACTGGCTTCTTCAACCTATGACCCTCTCTTTGGGTTAGATTAATTTACTAGAGTAAATCAGAACTCAGGGAAACACTTGCTTAGATTTACCAGCTTGTTACAAAGGATATTTTAAAGGAGGCAAATAAATAGCCAGATGAAGAGAAACATAGGACAAGGTCTGGAAATGTCCCAAGAGCAGGAGCTTCTGTCCCTGTGGAGTTGGGGTGTGCCATCCTCCCAGCAGGTGGATGAGTTCCTGTTCACCTTCCATGTGTTTGGCTATCCAATAGCTCCCACACCCAGTTTTTCTGGTGTTTTTATGGATGCTTCATAACATAGGCATAATTGATTAAACCATTGGCCATCACCTCAACCTTCAGCCCCTCTCCTCTCCCGGAAGCCAGGGGGTGGGGCTGAAAGTCCCAACCCTCAAATCCTGCTTTGGTCTTTCCAGTGACCAGCCCCCATCCTGAAGTTATCTAGGGGCAGCGTTAGTCGATCATTAGCAAACAAAAAGACACCACTCTGGAGTTCCAGGGATTTTAGGAGTTGTATGTCAGGAAATGGAGTCAAAGACTAAATATATATTTTATAATATCACACACATTCATTTGTTAATTACACAAACATTCATCATTTACTATGTGACAAGCACTGATCTGAGTGCTGAGGAGAGAGCAATTAGTAAGACACCGTTTCTTTCCTCAAGGAAATCAGTCTGTTGGAGGAGACAGGTAACAATGGTACATGATACCGATAACAACTGCTGCCTCTCCAGGAACAAGGTTAAGTAAGTGATTGATAATGCTCGAAGGTGGAGGATATAAGAAATGTTTTAAAAGATGTGCCATCTAAGCTGAGTTTGAAGGATAAATGGAGCAGGAGCTTGCCAGGTTGAAGTAAGAGGCCTTCTAGACACAGCGGACACAGCAAAGCCCGGGGGTGACTAAGTTGGGCAGCTGAACACTGCAGAGTCGAGTGTAAGGGGATCCTGGAGTGGAGAAGGGGAACTAGGGAGAAAATACTGGAGAGATGAGTTGGAAAAGACCCTGGGATTTGGGCTTAGTCCAAACAGGCATTGAGGCAAGTGTTGGAAATGTTTAAGCTGGGGAAGTTAGGAAAGTAAATATCAGTAGGATGTAGAGGATCAGCGAGGCCCTGAGCAGATGCTAGGGAGATTAGTTACTAGCCCTTTCATTAATCCAGAAGAAAAATCAGGAGGAACTGAACTGGGGTGGATTCAGTAGGACCTGACGGGGTTAGTGTGTGAGAAATTATAGTAACTCCCAGGTTTCTGGCTTGAGTAACTGGTGCCATTCCCAAAACAGGAGAGTCAGGAGGAGAAGTAGGCAAGAGGAAGATGATGAGTTCACCTTGAATATGTTTCAGGTTACTGCAGGATACCTGTGATGCTCTCCCCAACCCTATTCCCACCTTAAAATCCTGTGCAGGTTTCCCATTCCCTTCAGCCCTGGCCCGGCCCCTCCCTTGTCATCTCTCAGCCCTGCCTTCTAACATGCTTGCTGCAGCCTGAGCAGCTTGCAGTTCCTTGAACTTGCCAGGTTATGTTCTACATCTTCGTGCCTCCGAAAGCACGCCTTTTCCCTTCTCTTGCCTTTTGCCTGGCCAATTGCTGCTCATCCTTCTAGACTTGCTCGGATGTAACGTCGCTTAGGGAGCCTTCCCTGACATTCTCCACTACCACCACCAGGGAGGGTTGATATAAATCTGTCAGCAGCCGTCTACTCACCCCTACTTGATTGTAAAGATTTTCACATGTTACCTCCTCCACTACTGTGACATGCCCCCGCTACTCCCCCACCCTCCCAAACTCCTGAAGGCAGGTGGCATCTCTTTATTGTGCCCGACCCTGATGGAAAGTAGGACATCAGCAACTGTTTGTTAAATGAACAAATCCAGATGGAGACATCCGACAGAGAGTGGAAATTTCACAAGACAACATGAGAGACACCACAGACAAATGGGAACAGAGTGAACACCTCGTGTCTGCCATTGGCTCCCCTGCCCTCCCTAATCACCATAGTCATTATGTAAAGACTGGATGTTCCGTCATCTAGGCTCATGGCTGTTGGCTTGGTTATGTGTGTAGACTGGAATAGAAAGGGAGAAGGAACACACTGGAGGAGCACCAGTGAAGGTTTGGGGTGGGAACCAGAACTCCCAGCCATCAAGAGTGCAGTTTACGGAAGAGCGAGCCTGCCCTAGGCACCTGTTTCCTTTCCTCCTTTCTAAGCTTCCGGGCGCTGTTTTCTAGCACCATCTGGTGGCCACATCTGTAAATAACAAGCTCCCCACGAGCCTGGGTGACAGAGTGAGACCTAATCTCAAAAAAAAAAAAAAAAAATTGAAACATCTCCTAGTCAATAGGGTGACAGGCAAAAAAAAAAAAAGCAACCTTCAAAGTATATTTTTAATCACCATTTTGCAGATATATAAACTGAAGTTCAGAAAGAGAAAGTGCCTTGCTCAAGGTCACACAGCTAGTACATGGTGAATCCTAAATAAACCTCAGGTCTGCCTGACTCCTCGCACTGTGTTTTTGTCCACCCCAGCTACCTGCTTGGGCCTTTGAACATCCCAGTCTACCACCCTGGGGCAGTCCTTGGCTTTTCTCACGCCCCTGCCCCTTCCCTTCTTTCTCTCTTTTAGGAGTGCCAGCTTCTCTCAGGGCACCAGGGCCTCGTTTCTCATGAGGAGCGACACAGCTGTACAGAAACTTGCCCAGGGCAATGGACACTGTGTCAACGGGGTCAGTGGTCAAGTCCATGGTTTCTATAGCCTTCCCAAGCCGAGCCGGCATAATACAGAGTTCAGAGACAGTGCCTATGACCTCCCCCGGAGCCTGGCCTCCCATGGCCACACCAAGGGCAGCCTCACCGGCTCTGAGACAGATAATGAGGACGTGTACACCTTCAAGACGCCCAGCAACACCCTGTGCCGGGAGTTCGGGGACCTCCTGGTAGACAATATGGACGTTCCAGCCACCCCACTTTCAGCCTACCAGATCCCTAGGACATTCACTCTGGATAAGAACCACAATGCCATGGCAGTGGCCACCCCTGGGGATTCCGCCATAGCTCCCCCACCCCGGCCCCCCAAGCCAAGTCAGGCAGAAACACCTCGATGGGGCAGCCCTCAGCAGAAACCTCCAATCAGCGAGAATAACAGATCTGTCTCTGTCGCTGCCACCATCCCCAGGCGCAATACCCTCCCGGCAATGGACAACAGCCGACTTCACCGAGGTCAGTATAAGCCGTAGCCGAGACACAGTAGTATGGGACTTCTCAGTGGTTTGCTAGTGCTTGGCCATCCATGGCCAAGAGAGATGTAAGAACCACTCAGGTCACTGATACTCACGAGTTCAGGCATCTTCTACCCAGATCCTTTACCAATTGGTCCTCTAGTACTGGAGGCTGTTAGCAGACAGCCACAATGGTAAGAATGTAGCAGACCCTGCCTAAGGGAAGTTACTGTTCTACTAAGGGAGGTAGAACATTCTTGGTTAACCACAGTACAACATATTATGGGTTTGGAAGTCCAAATCATAGTATTTTATTCATTTATAAATCAACCCAAAGATTTAAAAAATAAATTTAGAAGATCAGTATAAACTGGAGCCAAACCTATGTAGACTAACAGACTATTAAAACAAAATGAGATCTTCAGAATATTTTCTAAGCTACACTTGAGTCTCTTTGGTTGAAGTCTGAACTTCTATTTGAATTTAGATTCTGTTATCATTTGTTTTCTACCGAAAGTATTCCAACTCTGCATATAACCTCCTCTGATGAAAAAATAGAACAACGTTAATTCCTTTAATTTTACATCTTGCTTAAAGCTTGCAAAGTCTTTTCTAATCCATCCTGTTGTTTAAGCCAGGCAGAGAGTTTGGTGGGACAAAGCCTCATTGTTTCCATTTCTCATGAGGCCCCTGGTAGTTAAGAGACTTATTCAGGGCTGCAGAGTCATCAGTGGCAGAGATGAAACTCAAGACCCTGGGGTCCTGGTTCCTGGTGTAGAACTCTTTGCAGTCTTTTGGTGTGTCAACACGCTAAACAGTCACCTGTGTTTTGGAACTGAGATGATGGAGACATACATAAAACATGTTCCTGCCCTTCAGAGCTCACATCTAGTTGGAAAAATAAAACCAACATGTGTAAATTAGGATGAGTATGTTACTGTACTCACTAGTTCACAAAGGTGATGGCTGGGGTGAGGGGGACAGGTGGTAAGTGCTATAGCTGTCAAAGGAGAGGTGCATAAATGAGGGCAGCAGTCGTCAGGGAGGGATTCTCTGCAGATGCTAACACTGGAGCTAGATCTAGAAGCCCAGCGGGAATTTTTGAATTGAGGAGTGATGTGTTAGAAGTAATACCTTATCATTTGGGGTTGAGAATAGTATCTTCCAGAGTATCAGTAAGACCCTGAGCAACGCTGATAAGGGTGTGGGCAGTGTCAGCACATGGACCAACTGTGAGTGTGTGTGGCTTTTCCTTCCCATGTCATAGCTTCTTCCTGTGAGACCTACGAATCCCCCCAGCGTGGTGGAGAGGGTGCAGGCCGGTCTGCTGCATCCATGAGTGATGGAGTCAGTTCTTCCTTGGTGAGTGCAGTTTAACCATGGGTCCTCAGTCCAGCTCAGGTGGGTAAAAGATCACACCGATGAAACTAAAAGCACGTCACCAAAAGAATGATGGCATCTCCCTCTTAGGACTCTACCTAGATTCTTGTTCAGAACCCTGGGATGAGTTTTTGGACAATTAAGATACACATATGCTAGTCTGGAAGAAATGTATGTACTTAGGTAGACTGGATTATGAGGTTCACCAACGCTACAGGTAAGCACAGGGGGTCTAAGATGCGATAGACTCAGGATCTGGGGTGGCGGACCTTCTAAGGCAGCAACTTTACCCACAAGGTCTTACCTGGAGGAGAGATACTGCAGTGTGAGACTCCAGGCCGGGGTGGTACTCAGAGTCAGGCTAGGTGGCACAATGATGGCTTGAGTGCGGGATCTCGCACCACTCTCTAAAAGGGGCTGACCACAGTTCTCCAAAGAAAAAAGCAACCCAGGAAAGCAGCCCACGGCCTGGCTTCAGGTCCATTGGAGAGACAGTGAAAATTAGGTAACCAAAGCAGAAGCAGCTTAGTTGTAAGTCTGGGCAGATAGGGCAGGGCTTGGAGGAAGGCTCTAGCCAGGGTTGCTGCATTACACAACTCTGTGGCAGCTCTGCCTGCATCTTGGGGGTCACCTAGGGACCCCGGGTCAGCCTCAGGCCCTTCCACAGCCAAGAATCCTAATAATGCTCCTTGCCCTGATTGGGGCCTGAGATGCTGACCTGCCAGTGGTGAGTCTGAACGTGAGGGAGAAGGCAGGTCCCGAACCAAACCTACACAGTCCTTGGCATGTGCTACCCTCAGCCTTAGCCTGGCATCCAGAAACCCAAGTGGATCCAGCCACCAAGGATATTTTATATTCTAGATGTCACAAATTATAAGTGGACGCCCAAGAGGTCATAAAAGCTAGAAAGGACCCACAGACCTCATTTCTTCCTGTCTTCCACTCTGCTTTCTTATTTGGTCTTCTCAAGTCTCCCTTATAGCCTCAAAGTGTAGCTAACTCAGGCATGACTTTTCTTGCCCTGTATACAGCTTCTCACCCCCTTCTTGTTTCTTCTTGCAAGTGACAGCTGTATTTCTTCACGCTCCCTCTCCCTAGCCAGGGAAAACAGTTGTGGGCCGATCAGATAGCACCAATTCTGAAGACAACTACGTGCCCATGAACCCAGGTTCCTCCACCCTCCTGGCCATGGAACGAGCAGGTGATAATTCCCAGAGTGTCTACATCCCCATGAGCCCAGGGCCCCATCACTTTGACCCGCTTGGCTACCCATCCACAACTCTTCCTATGCACCGAGGCCCCAGCCGAGGAAGTGAGATCCAGCCACCCCCTGTCAACCGCAACCTCAAACCTGACCGGAAAGGTAAGTCTACTCTTTCCCTCATCCCATGTCTGCACACTGTCCAGGGACTACTTGCATTTGCTTAAGAATCAGGTGGATGCTGGGCTTGGGGTATATGACTTTGGGCAAATCATGTAAATTCGCTAGCCTTAGTTTTCTTTTTTTTTTTTTTTTTGTTTTTAGACAGAGTCTCACTGTGTTTCCAGGGCTAGAGTGAGTGCCATGGCATCAGCCTAGCTTACAGCAACCTCAAACTCCTGGGCTCAAGCAATCCTTCTGCCTCAGCCTCCCAAGTAGGACTTGGGAGGGACTACAGGCATGCGCCACCATGCCCGGCTCATTTTTTCTATATGTTTTTAGTTGGCCAATTAATTTCTTTATTTATAGTAGAGACGAGGTCTCGCTCTTGCTCAGGCTGGTCTCGAACTCCTGACCTTGAGCAATCCGCCAGCCTCGGCCTCCCAAAGTGATAGGATTACAGGCGTAAGCCACTGCACCCAGCCTAGGCTTAGTTTTCTTAAATGAGGTTAGTAATCCCTGCCTCCCAGGTTTGTTTTGAAGGACAGCATCTAGGATAGTACTCTGGCACACAGCAGGTGTTCAGTAAAGTTAGATCTGTACCCTCTGCATGTAGAACAGGAAGAAGTGCCGGAGTTCAAGTTCCAGTCTGCCAGTACCTCTCCCTGCTGGCTTTGGATCAGCAGCAGGAATTCAGAGGGAAGAGTAGGATAACTAGGCAGAGAGAGCCCCTTGTGGGAATTCAAGGGAATTCAAACTTCAGTGTGTGGAACTGAAGCCCTCAAGGCCTCCTGGCATTTACCTGCCTCCACTGTGGCTTGCACAGCCCTATCCAGGAGCAGCAGGGAGTGGTCATGGTGACCATCTCCACTTCAAATACAGTCTCTTGTTTTTACGTAAAGTCGTAAATCTAGGGAAAAAAATCTGTTATCACACCATTAGTCCCCATTTTGGATTCTGAAAATATGATTATCATAGATACAGCAGAAAAAAATATAATTTGGAATCTGAAGACATGACTTCAAGATCTTGACACTCAAGATCAACATGGGCAAGGATTATAAAACCTTCCTGAGCCTGTGTTTCCCTGTGTAAAACTGAAAAGACTGTGAAGGCCTTTATGAACATGCTTGTGCGTTACACATAAGTACAATATACGTGTGTGTGGCATTATTATTATTGGCTAATTACTGGACTTTCTCTTCCTGCTCCAGCAAAGCCAACACCACTTGACCTGAGAAACAACACTGTCATCGATGAGCTCCCCTTCAAATCACCTATCACCAAGTCTTGGTCTAGGGCCAAGTGAGTGCCTGTGTGTGGAAGGGGAGGGTTGGAGTCAGGGGTTAGGGGAGATGAGTGGAATGGTCGCTGGCCTGGGGGCCTGGACAGCTGGATTCTGATGCTTCAGATGCTCATACTCTCATTAGCTGATCGTGTCTCCTGGTCTCTTGGGGTGTGGTTTCCTCAGCTGTAACAGGGAATAATTATGCCTGCCCTGTATCAGATCTTAATCTGATGCAGTAGGAAGCTCTGATGGCCGAGGTCTGGAAGTTTGAGGGTCAGGGCCCAGGTGGAGGCTAAGAAACGGCAGCCATGAGGCTTCTCCAGGATTTATTGTTTGTCTCCCTCCCCAATAGCCACAGCTTCAACCCCAGCTCCTCCCAGTACTGCCGCCCTATCTCCACTCAGAGCATCACCAGCACGGACTCCGGAGACAGTGAAGAGAACTATGTCCCTATGGTAAGTCCTTGGGGGTTTGCTGGATTGACTCCTATCAGAGTCTCCTGGTACCCACCGCTCAGTTCCCTACTTCCCAGTGTAGCTAGCTCACCTCAACCCAGGGACTCCTTGCACTGTGATTTACTCTCCTGCTACAGATCCTTCTTGAGCACAAGAATCAAGCAATGGGAGTTGTCATGAGATCTAAGGAAGACATGGGCCCTGCCCCAAAAGTCTCAGTCTTAAAGAGCTGGGACGGCCTGCCTCTCTCATGGCTGTGACACAGGTGGCATGATGCATGACCTTGGAGAGACAGTGCTGGGGGCACCTGCTCTGTGATGACACACATGCATAACTCACCGTGGTGACGGCCATAATAGAAGTATAAACATAGGCAGAGTGTGATAAGTTTCTTCCCTGAGATTTTCATTGAAAAGCGTTTAGCTGCCCAGCACCTGCTAGCCACTACATAAATAGTGACAGAACAAATCAACTAAATAAAGCAGCCAACAAACAACACAGGACTATCACCTTTCCCATTAGAATAAGATTTCAGGAAAGTCTTAGACAAGGTGTGCCCTTCTAGAGCAGGAGCCTGGGTGGAGGCAGGATGCTGGAGCATGTCATCTGAAGAACTGCTGAAGAAACAGGGCTTTGTGCAGCCTGGAGACGAGGCGAGCATTCAGATCCCAGAGGAGCCGGGTGGACAGAGCACCCTGCTTCCGTGTGACTGCACACTATAGGCCACAGGTGGGAGTTTCAGAGGAGCTGATTTAGCACTACAGAACAAAATTTTCCAACACCCAGTGCACAAAGGAAATGTGCTCCCTTTTTTACAGTTTTTTTAATTTTTAGTTTTTATGGGTGCCTAATAGTTGTATGTCTTTATAGGGTACGTGTGATGTGTTGATACAGACATACAATGTGAATTAATCAAATCAGGGTAATTGGAGTATCTATCACCTCAGGCATTTATCATTTCTTTGTGTTAGGAACATTCCAATTCCACTCTTTCGGTTATTTTAAAGTATACCCTAACTTATTGTTGATTACAGTTAGTTTGTGGTGCTATTAAATATTGTTCATTCTATCTATATATATTTTTGCACCCATTAATGATCCCCACTTTTTCCCTCCCCCCTACTACCTTACCTGCCTCTGGTAACCATCATTCTACTCTGTCTCCATGAGACCAATTATTTTTAATATTTAGCTCCCACATATGAGTGAGAACATGTAAATTTGTCTTTCTGTACTTGGCTTATTTTACTTAACTCGTCTCCAGTTCCATCCATGTTGTTCCATTGATGGCAGGATTTCATTCTTTTTATGGCTATGTTATAATCCATTGTGTATACGTACCACAATGTCTTTATCCATTCATCTGTGGATGGACACTTTGGTCAATTCCAAATCCTGGCTATTGTGAATAGTGCTGCAATGCACATGGGAGTGCAAAGGTCTTTTCAATATACTGATTTCCCCTCCTGTGGATGTATACCCAGCAGTGGGATGGCTGGATCAAATGGTAGTTCTATTTTTAGTTTTTTGAGGAACCTCCGTAGTGTTTTCCATTGGGTTGCACTAATTTACATTCCCACCAATAGTGTGTGAGGGTTCCCCTTTCTCCACATCCTCACCAGCATTTGTTATTGCCTGTCTCTTTGATGAAAGCCATTTTAACTGGGGTGAGATGATAGCTCATTGTAGTTTTGATTTTCGTTTCTCTGATGACTAGTAATGTTGCATGCTCCATTAAGGGCCAATAAGCAAGGGTTGGGTGTCTCAGGAGAGAGACTGGATGAGATTTGGCCCAGTGCCCTATAAAGGAGGGAGCATGGTACATGGGATTAGCACAGGTCTGGGAGTCAGAAAACAGGCCTGATTGCCATCACACACCAGCTGTACCATGGGCATAGTCACTTCACTTCTCTGAAAGTAAAGTGAACAGTGGTTTTGTCTGTTTTAAACAATGGAGCAGTAATGATACTGATATCACAGGATTGTTGTGAGGATTAAAATGAGAACATGAAAAGTCCCTAGGTTGGTGCATGGCTCAGAGTAGGGCTCAGTGAACCAGCAGCTCATATACCCAGAGGTGTGTTTTTCTAGATGGTGGGTTAGTCTGTTTCCTAAACTCACTAACACGTTTTTTCTCCTTGTGGTAGCAAAACCCAGTGTCTGCATCTCCCGTTCCCAGTGGCACCAACAGTCCAGCCCCTAAGAAGAGCACGGGCAGCGTCGATTACCTGGCCCTGGATTTCCAGCCAAGCTCCCCAAGTCCCCACCGCAAGGTGCCTGGGGTGGGAGGGGGGGGTCAATCAGAGCTCTCGGGGACACCAGGGGAGAGATCATGGGGCAGGGTACCTTCAGCACTGAACAATAGCACCCAGCCTCCCTCATCAGTCACCCCATCCCCTTGTAGTAGAGATGGGAACAAATGCACAGAGACCTGATCTGCTCAAGGTTACAGAGTGAATCAGTGGCATATCCCAGACTTGGGGATCCTGCCTCCTGGTCTCAGGGTCTTATTTAAGGAGGATGTGCTGTCTGGGTGGGTCCCAGAGCCCTGCCATTGATACAGTGGCCTTTGGAAGAGATTTCCAGGCCTAGGATAGACTCCTCAGCAAGCTCACTGAGCTAACTCTCTAGACAGCAGGGTAGGGAGCTCCGCCCAGCACAGTTCCCACCACAGGGTAGTTGTGAGGGCTCACCAAGGTGACACACATAAAGCTCTATGGCTGATGGTTGTTGACACCCAGCAAATTCTTACCCCTAGATGAATGGCCAGAGGGAGATGGGTGGAGGCAGAAATGAAGGCCTGGGCCCATCCACCAGGGCCAAGGATGGGCCTGGATCCTTCTAGGAGCTGGGAAATAAGAAGCCTGGCAGGGTCATAACATCCAGCAGGAGGGACAATTAGTTTGGAGTTCAGGCTTTAATGTCCGCGTTCGGAAGATGGCAGGCTCCTGAGGCCTGTCAAAGTGGCAGGCAGAGGCCCCCTCTTCTCCCCTTGAGATTGCTGGGGAAGTTCCCACTCTCCTCCTTCTTGCCTTACTGGTAACTCACAGCCACTCCCTTTCCCACTCTGTCCCCTCAGCCATCCACTTCATCTGTCACTTCCGACGAGAAGGTGGACTATGTCCAGGTGGACAAGGAGAAGACCCAGGCCCTGCAGAACACCATGCAGGAGTGGACAGACGTGCGGCAGTCCTCAGAGCCTTCCAAGGGTGCCAAGCTGTGACCAGAGGAGAGGCCGCCGAGCCCAGGGAGGGGCCAGGAGGCAGTGTCTCCAGAACGGGCCCCTACCCACCTCCCCTCCCCTCCCCCCACCTTTCCTCTATGCCACTCTCGGCCTTCAAAGCACTTGACATCAGGGACCCTGAACCATTCCCGTGTGAGGTTAGGGCCTGATCAAGGCACTTCCTCTGCCCGCTCGGGGCCCACTTCTGATTTTTATCAGTAATGGCCATGCCTCCACTCACCTTAGTTAGGAGCTATTGCCAAAAAGCATCCTTCAACCTCTTCCTGGCCTTTAGACCTGACTATCTACCAGACGTTTGGAGAGAGGGGTTGGGGCCCTGAGCCAGATTCCACACCTCACATTCGGTCTCAGCTCTCAGCCCTCTTCCCTCCAGCCACTGGGCTACCTCTCCTTCAGTCCCAGAAGACGACAAGTTTGTCTCACCAACCCAGGGAGCCAAGGACCAGCAGACCAAAGTGGATATGGACTTTTTCATCCCTGTTTTTCTTGGTGGGGGAGGCAAGGCCAGGCCACCAAAAGATGAAATAGTTGATAAGAAAAGCCAGAAGTGGTCCTGAGGGGCAAAGGAATTAGATTCCCACATGCAGAAGGGCAGTTGATACCCACAGGGGTCCCTACTTTCAGGCTGAGGCCATGGCAGGGCAGCAGTGTGGGTGGACAGGCAGAAGGATGATGGACAAAAGGAAGGGAGAAGTGATGGTGGGCAGCCAAGGAGGACCAGGGCGTGCCGCTCAGGACATGGAGGTGACAAGGAAAATGTGGAGTCAGGGTCCCCTGAATTCAGGAGCCACAGGCCTCCCCCTTCACTCTGTGACAATGCCACTCTGGGCCAGAGGGCAGTCTTTTTCCTCAGTTCCCCTAGAGGGCCCCCCACTGCACCCAGGAGCTCCACACAGAAGGCAGCTTGGACCAGGCTGGGCGACACAGCCACAGCATGTAGTGTGGGAATGCCAGTGTGGTGGGAGTTGGGGGAGGCGGGAGGGAGCATGGTACAGATGCAGGTGATGCAGGGACTGTGGGGGGACCTTGGGACAGGAAGGGCTGGGCAGAGGCACAGGGCAGTCCAGTGCCCTGTAGTGGGGGTGGTACAGCTGCAGCCAGTGAGTTTCTGGGAGGTGGACAGCGTGGCAGGGAGAGGGTGCAGAGGTGGCCTGATGGGACGTGAGGCAGAGGCTAGGGCCATGCAGCAAGCATGGAAATACACCCAAAGGTTCTGGTGGAGTGCCCCAGGCAGTGCATAGGGGTGCAGGGTAGAGCAGAAAGTGAGGAGTGATATGCGTGGCAGCATGATATGAGGGCCACTCCCAGGACAGAAGGACCACAGGTCAAGCAGGATAAGGGTGAGCAGGGCAGAACTATGCCTAGAGGACCACGCGTGGTACAGCTGATGGCTTGGGGTATGTGCCAGGCCCCGGGGCAGGAACACATCTGGCCTGGTGCCAGGACCAGAGGGTTTCCTCAGCCCGTGTCCCCCCTTCTGTTGCTCCCCAGCATTCCAGGTGCCACGTTGGACTGGGCTACAGGGATGGGAGAAGCCAGTCTTCTTCCAAGGCTTGAAAGGTCATCAGATCAGCAGGGACTGGAGGTAGGGTATCACCCGAGGCTCTTTCTCCTCATGCCTAGGGAGGGGGGGATCTGATTTTTTATGCCAAAAGTTCTTGACCAAATTTTCAGGAGTTTCAGAGGCAACGGGGCAGACCAGACATTTCGTCTTACCCTAGGGTGAACAGACCTCCTTCCTCCAAAAAAATGACTTCCCACCATGTCTGATGGGGGTGGCTACCCACTCCCCTTTTAGCTCCTGTGAGCTCACACACTTCGCCAGACCCATGGCCTGGCCTTTCTCTAAGGAGCCATCCTGGGAGCAGTATGTCCCCCATGGTAGCTCCTATCCTCTTAGCTTCCATTCAGATCAACTCAGGAAGCATTTATTAATGGCTGCTGTGGCCAGATGCTGGCTTAGGCACCAAGGACACAGGAATTAATCAGACTTTGTCCCTGAACTTGAGATGGTCACAATCATTGAGAAAAGGACACGAGACAGTGTTGATGGCCATGAGAGAAAGAGATGTAGGATGCTGATGGAGTGTGGAGAAGTAAAGACTATTTCTCAGGGAGGTTGCTGCAAGAGGCGGGAATGGGGCAGGGATCAGGGAAGGTGGAATCTAGGAAAAGGGGGTGCCTGAGTGACCTTACAGTTGGATAGGTTGGGTTTTTATGGGGAAGGCAGGCAAGGCCTGGGTCCAATGACAGGGGAAGGAAGGAGAAACATGGACAGCCTCATATTTTGGGAACAAAAAGACCTCTGGGAGTATAGGTCCAGCCACTCAGATGAAAGGGGAGTGATGACTGTGGCTACAATGGGCAGGGTTTGCAGGGTACTAGTTTACTCTGCCCAGCACTGACAGTGTCCCTTTAAGGCCTTCTACAAGGGGTCTCAGATGGCAGAGCTTTTAACTGGTACCTCCCCTGTGCCCCCAGCAGGGTACAAATGGGCCCCAGGTATAGCTACCCTGAGTTTATAGCCCCAACGGCCTCCCATAAAGATGCGAGCATGCTCTGAGCATGCCACGATGTGAATGAAACTGGTTGGAGTCTTCAGAGACTGAGGTGCTCAAATCTAATCTCCAAGAGGCCTCCTTCCAGCTCTTTGGTTCCTATAACTATCAAAACCCTTAGGGTAGAAGTGTAGGGGTAGAGATGGAAGGAAGGACAAGATAAGAAATTGGGCTTTTGAAAGCAGAGCTCCGGCTTAACAAACCCCAAACTACCAGCCGTGTCTTGCATGTACCCACCCCCGCAAAAAGGAAAAGTCAACTCAGTTTAAAAAACTGGTCCTTTGGCCAATCCATGGGTCAAAGTCCCCCTTTCCTGGTGGCCTAGCAAGGACTGAGACCCCAGAATGGGGATGCCTTCTTAGCACAGCTCTCACCCCACCTGGGGCTCTCCAAAGGAGCCTCCTTCATCCACTCCCAGCTCCACCTCTGCAAGGTTCAAGTTGAGTGGAACAATGAGAAAAGAGGGAGCTGGTGTCTCCCTAGGTCCTTGCTTTGCCATCTGTGAAATGGGTGGTTGGATTAGATGGTCTGAGGTCCCTTCCACAGCCGATGCCCAGCTGCTTTGAGTGGGAACTCCCTGCTGTACCTTCTTTTGAGGGTCTGCATAAACCCGGTCCCCTCCCTAGCTTGATTTTGGTAACTTCATTTGAAGCCATTAAAATATGCCCCTTTCCTAGGACAAAAGCACAACCATTCTGAAGCTGTTGGAGCACGAGCTCAGTTGGTCTGCCCTGTGGCCCCTTTACCTGCTACAGAGCTAGTCTCAGCCCCCTGCCTGCCCACCCATACCCCTTTGCCAGAGCTCTGGAAGAATACAAGACAGAGGGAAATTAGTACTCCCTTCCTGTCCGGGCCTTCATCTGTAGAAGGTGAGGGAAGCAAGGCTACACTCCAGAGGCCTTCCTTGGGAGGGGGGGGTATTGTTCTGGGACTCGCCAAGCTCTCTGGGGCCTGGGACCAGGGTGGGCCATCTACCAAGGGGGCCCACTGGAGATTCAGGCTATTGTGTGATATCTGGTGATGTATGTGCTCGTGTATTTGTTGGCTACTTGTGTCTTGAAATTTAGAATCATTTCTCACAGAATTGTTGCTATTTGTCAGGAAGAGAAAATGGGCTAGAGAAAGCCCAGTCTTAAGTTCTTGTCTTGTTACCATTCAAAATTGACATTTTTCAAATCACTGTTGGTGCCTAATCACTTAAGTTATTAATTTATTCTGTTTTCTTTTTTAAAAAACTGTAACATATTTATCCTGTTGGTAGGTCGGGGTGGGGTGGGGATGTGTTCAAGTGGGTCATATTTTTGCTGTGGTGACACATGGTACAGGCCTGGAGCTTGCAGGTCCCTTTTTACTGTGGTGTTGGAGCAGGACAATAATAAAGTCCATTAGAAACACAACCCTGAGCAGGCTGCCAGAGTCTGTCTGAAGAATGAGCCCAGGAAGGCCGGTAGGATTTCCTGGCTGGTCTTGGGCCCTGCACGGGTGGTCAGTCCTCTCCGGCTCCAGGAATGGGATGATGCCGGGGGAAACGAGCAGGGTGCAGGCTCTGGAACCAGGGATGCTGCCACCCAGCTCTGCCCTCTGGGTCCTCCCAGTCCTGGCCCTTCAGTACAGAGGGCTCTCAAGTTGCTGGGGTATGTCCTCACCTGACCACCAAGAAGCCTGGGTCATTGTCAGAAAACCAAGGGTACAGCAGACGTCACAGCCACTGAAACAGGGGAAGAATGACATCTTTAAAAGGCTTCAGAGAACCTAGTTTTATTTCTGTTAGAGAAACGGGTCTCTGCTTCATTTAGAGGGGGCTTATAGCAGTGTCAGGGCACAATGAGGTCAACATCTGCGCTTCACCAGACCCCCTCAGGCAGCCACTCTCATGGCTATAAGGGACAACTGATCACAGAGCCAAGCCAGCCCGCTTCCTGAGAAGACGACAGCTTCAGTCTCTGCAGTGAAGTAAGGACTCAACAAGAAGGGGGATGCTAACGGTGGCATCTCAGGCACTGAGGCAGGCGAGGGGAAGAGAGGGGATGGAGGTAAAGGGGCTCCCACCTCGAGGGGGGCTGCCTCCCCTTGATGTATCCTTGCTTGCTGTAGGGGCGGGAGACAGGTAAAGGAGGGGTCAGATCAGATGTAACTTTGGGTCTCTGATCCGGGCCATGCTGCTTTCCCACCTCCTCCTCTCAAAGTAGTACCAACAGTGCAGGAGCCCCCATGGAGAAACAAGAGGATGGCCAGAGGTGACACACAGTCCCCTTTTTTGTGCAAGGACTCGGATCCTGCTGTGCTTTTCATACTATAGAGCAGGACTTGTCTGAACAGAGCTGGAAGGGAAGTGCTACTTGATGGCAAAAACATCAGATGCTCCAGTACAGGGAGCCTGCAGGGGAGGGAGGGGCTGGAGGCAAAGCCCAGAGTGTGCCCACCTAAGTTGCTTCAAGTTAATCAGGACACTTGGGTGTAAAATCTTACTGGGACTGATCCCAGCATCAGGGGCTTGAGTCTTACCCCCACATCTGAGAGTCTCTGTGTACCCTCCAGGCTGAGGTCTGGTATCCCAGAAGCTCTCCCTCCTCCTCGCCCTTGGAAGAACCTACTTCAGGACTGGGCCTGCCTCCCTGAGACCCCCACCTGGCAGCGCTATGCTGCCTGGACCTGGGCTCCCCACCTGGCTCCCAGAAGGAAGGGGTCACTGCTTCCCGAGGTTGGTTATGGGGCCCCCAGAGGTGGGAGCAGGCTGGGAGTGGGTTCACATTAGAAGACCAGTCTGTGGAAGTCTCCACCATTGCCACCTGCAGGGTTGCAACCCCCTGGAGAGCCTTCATCCTCATCTTTGTCTTCATCAAAGCCTCTCCCCCAGTGCGGAGATGCAGGGAGTGCAGAGATGTAGGCCGCCCTGCTCCGTGCCTCCTTCTCCTGCTCCTGGGAACACAGATGGGGGAGGAAGCTTAGAATTCAGACCCTGAAGCCAGAGTCCTCCCTTTCATTCCTCCTCCAACACCACCTAGCACAGCACTTGTGTCTCCTGAGTTGTCAGGACACAGAGGTGTTCCAGCTCAGTGGCAGGATAGGTGGCCCAGACCCATCCTTACACCCCATGCCTAGTCTTCGAAAATCTCTCCTCTTCTTCTCAACAAAAAAATAGAGTCCCTTGGAGGAAAATAACTCATTCATACTAGACTGACAAGGTTCCTGATGTTGAAGCAGGGGGTCTGGGGACATGCAGAGTCACATCACGCTACATAGGAACATGTCTGCAGGCTTCCTAACCATGCGGCGCAGCTCACTGCTTCTTCTCAAGGCACGAGGAACGGCTCTGCCTCCTGAAGAGAGGTCAGTCTCAGAGACACTTCCACCTGGACAGCCCAGCAGGAATGTAAAAACAGGCCTGGTGTCCCACCCCAGGTGCCACCTTCCCCACACAGGACACCAACTCTAGACACTGCCATCCACAGGTCCTGTGTCTATGGCTAGTACCCATTACACTGGTCAGAGCTCTGTGGTTCCTGCAGCTGAATATTTTGATACCACCCTAGACACTACAGAGTGGAGTCACAGGAAGTTATGGAGGAGGTCGACAGAGGTAGGGTGGGTCCCCCAGGAGTATCCTCCACTGACTCATACTCCACTCTCACAGACCCCCATACTGCTCTTCAGCACACTTAATAACTAATTATGCAGTTACCTAATGTCTGTTCCTCTGAAGTAAGTATATTCCCAGCACTAAGCAATGGATGAATGCACAAAAAAAAGGAAGAGACTCAAAGATAGGAGAAATAATGTATGCAAGCTAGTGGCTGCACTGGGACCAGACCAAAGCCCTCGAGGGGTCTGCTCACCTGCAGGTAAAGGATGTTGTCTTTGGAAATGGCTTCCATCAGGTCCTTGTGCAGGGTGGGCTCTGCCCGGACTCTGGGAGAGCCCAACTCGGCTTCAGGCCCTTCCGCGGGCCGCTGCCGGTAAAAGAGCACATAGGCTGTGTCCTTGGGGAAGAAGGAGGTGACATTGCTGACAGACTCAAAGGAGGAGAAGGACACGCGAGTGTCATTGAACAGGTACCACTGGTTCTCGGGCTCTGGCCTGTCGGCAGTTCCCAGAGCAGGGGGTGGGCGGGCAGCGCCCTCGCGGGCATAGCAGTAGTAGTGACCGCTCTCTGAGGACACTCCGGAGTGCACCACGACACTGCAGAGGTCATAGGCCTGGCCCCGGCCGCCAGCCAGCGGCAGGCGGAGCAGCAGGGGGATGGCGACGTCGTCCAGGATCTTGCGGCGCCGCATGGTGCGCAGGTCGAAGGAGAAGCGCAGCAGCGTGAGGATGAGGTAGCGGGGCCCCTGGCTCAGCTCCACCACCTTCTCCGCGTCCTGCAGGGAGGCGCAGGACTCGCAGTAGTAGCGGTTCTCCGCCGTCAGCCGCTCGGGGGACAGGAAGTAGTTGACCAGGTCCAGGACGGAGCGGGAGCCCTCAGGGCCACACGTCTGTTCCCCACGGGGGATGGCAGCATCCCGGGAGGGCCCCGGGCCCAGGCCGTCCTCTTCCTTCTCCTTCTCAGCCTCCTCCTCCTTCTGGACCTCCTCCTCCTTTTCCTTCTCCTCCTCCACTTTTTCTTTCTCCTCTTCCTCCGCTGGGGTCCTTCCCTCCTCCTCTTCTTTCTTTTCCACTTCTTCCTTCTCTGCTCTCTCCTCCTTCCTTTCCTCCTCGCTCTCCACCTTCTCCTCCTGACCGCCTTGCTCTCCAGCTCCCTGGGAGTCCAGGCCTTCCACGTCCAGGCCGCTGGGGGGGGCGTCCCCTGTGATACAGTGTTTCCTTTGCCTCCGAGGACCCACCCTTGGGCTTGCAACCTGGGCTCGGGCTGACGGTGGGAGCTCCTGGGCTCTGATGTCCTCTGCAGGGAGCATCACAGAGCCCAGGCGACGGCGGCGACAGCGCTCAGGAGGAGGAAAGGCAAGAGAGAGGTCCGTGAAGGCCTCCTCCCGGGAGGAGACATTGAGGCAGCAGAGACAGCAGATCCGAGTCACAATCTTGCCTCCAAACATTTTCTCCACAGAGGTTGAACTTGGACTAGGGGGCTCCTCGGGTGGGGAGGGTGAGCTGGATTGTTTGAGCTTTTGGCAGATCCTTGTCCCAGTTTTCTCCTCTTCATGCAGCCTGGAACAGGGAGCACAGGGTCTGCGTCCACACTTGCAGGTCCTCCTCCCATGCACTCACCTCACTCGTGCCTGTCTACCGCACTCAGACACCTACCCGTGCAGCAGTCAGCACAGGGAATACACACACATGTCCAACATGACATGCCAACGCTTCCATGCATGTGCCCTCACACAGCCAGCACACATGCTACACTCACCCACATGCGGCACACACACGAGGTACGTGAAGACAGGCCGTGTCCCCAGGACAGTGATGAAGATGCATTCCACAGATTGACCTTCTCCCAGGGGTCACCGTTCAGTTCAGCATCTCCAAACGTCCTTCACACTCAGCCCTCACACTTACAGCACACCCGTTCTCTAAGCCCTCCGCAAGGTCAAGGCAGTGCTCCTATTTCCAGGAAGACGCAACACAGCTCAGAGGTATTGGGCTCCCCCACAGAGAGCCAGGGGCTTGACCCCCCTTACCTATCCAGCAGGTATTTCAGGTACTCTGAGCAGTCCTGCTGGGTGCCAGGGCTGAACCAGGGTGTCCAGGACGCAGAGAGGAAGTTTTCTGGGGAAATGGCAGGCCGCTAGGACAAGGTGGACAAGAGACAGGGTCAAGAGAACTCGGCCAACCAGTTCTGTACCTGTTCGGCCTGAGGGTCTGCCTGGTACACTCCCTGGCCCCCTCCCTGCCGTCTCCCCCCTGCCTCATCCTCCCTAACTAACCCATGCCATCCCACACATCCACGCAGCCTCTGAAAAGGGCGTTGGGTTCACAGAGATGAACAACCCTCTAGGAATCTGCCCTTCCCTGACACACCACATACTTTCTCTCTGCCTAAAACATCCCCCTCCCTGGTCCAGATGCAGTATAACCTCCGTGATGTCTTCCCACCGTCCCTTTCCCTCCCCCCTGCATGTTCACAACATGCTGCATTTCCCTCTGTTAAAGCACAGTGATTGTCACCTGTAGGTCTGTCTTCCTCGGACTATGAGCTCCACGGGCCAGGGACCATGTCTTACTCATCTCTGGGCCCCCCCACAAGGCCCTGCATAACCCCTGGCCAAACGCTTTAGGTTCCATGAGGGCACAGACCGTATTTGTTTTGTTCACTACTGTAGCCTCATCAGCCCTGAGGATGCCTGGTGATATGGGTGCTCAAAAGTGACAGTAAAGCCAGGTACAGTGGCTCATGCCTATAATCCCAGCACTTTGGAAGGCTGAGGAGGGAAGATCGCTTGAGCCTGGGCATTTGAGACTAGCCTCTAGCCTGGACAACACAGCAAGACCTTGTTTCTACAAAGAATTTTTAAACTAGCCAGGTGCAGTGGTGTGTGCCTATAGCCCCAGCTGCCTGGAGAGCTGAAGCAGGAGGCTCTCTTGAACCCAGGAGTTCAAGGTTACAGTGAGCTATAATCACACCACTGCACTCCAGCCAGGGTGGCAGAGTAAGACCCTGTCACTAAAAAAAATGAATTTTTAAAAGTTACAGACGAAACAACATGCTATGGTTAGACGGTGTCCCCCAAAAAGAAAAAGCAAGTGTTAGAAACTTCATCCCCAATCCAACGGTGTTGAGAGGTGGGACCTTTAAGAGTGACTAGACTAGGTCATGAGGACTTTGCCCTCAAGAATGCATCAATGCCATGTTGCAAGAGTGGGTTTGTTATTGGGGGAGTGGGCTCCTCATAAAGGGGTGAGTTTGGTCTCCTTTCCTCTCATGCACACACTCTCACCATGTGATTGATGGCTTCTGCCATGTCATCATGCAGCAAGAAGCACCCCCACCCAAGATGCAACCCCTCAATCTTCACCTTCCCAGCCCCCAGAACCATGAGAGATCAATTTTTTCTTTAAAAATTACCCAGACTCCAGTATTCTGTTATAGCAGCACCAAAAACACTAAGACACAACACCTTAATTCCATAGAATGAATCATAGCACAGAACGGGGCTCAAGGGGCCCACCCTCCCTTGCCCAGTAGGGTCACTGAATCGGCCCCACAGGCTTTGGCCATGAACCTGTGCCAGCCCAGACTGGGGCTCAGCAGGCTACTCCAGGAAGTGGGAGATTATAGCCAGATGCAGGCAGGTCCCGGGGAAGGGAAGGATGTCAGTGCAGGGGCCTGACCTCCTCTCTTCCATGTCCTCTACTCCCCCTGCACTCACCTGGCTGTGCTCCAGGAAGGCAAAGAGCCACTGCAGCTTGGTCATCAAGGGCTGCGAGTTGTTCTCAGTCAAACGGAGGACGCAGTGTCTGAAGCTTTAAGACAAAGCAGGAGCGCCCAGGGTAAGTCACGAGCACCCAGGGAACCTCTGTTTACCTGTATTGCAGGCAACCCAGAGCCAGCTGGCCAGAGGCAGAACAGACAGATATTTCTAGTTCAAGCTAAGGCCAGAGGCTGGGGAGGAAGAGCTGGTAAACAACTCAGCCTGAAGTCAGGAACACAGCAATGCCATGTTCTAGTCAATAAAGGGTACAAAAAGGTAACCCCTGCAGTCCCTCCCAGCTCTGATGCTCTGTAACTCCAGGATTGAAAGACTCAAATGTCCTAACATCCTGTGGTCCCAGGGTTCTAAGGCTGGGACTCTCTCACATGCTGCAGAGTTTGTGCCAGCATCATCCCAGCCACAGCAGCCACACACACACCCTTCCCCCTGCTTCCCTGGGAATGGGTGTTCACACCCATCCACAGCAGCAAGCTTTGCTCCAACCTGGACCCTCCAATGTACTCCTACAGTCCCTGCCCCTAGAGCACCTTGAGTTATTCCTCTGCCTTCAAATGAGGCATCAGCTCCTAGTGACAGGGGTCTGATCCTGTGGGAGACAGGCCCTCCCAACATACGCATTCCCTGGAACAAGCTAATTCCCAGACCCTGCCTAGCTTCTGTTCTCACTAGCAGCTCTGGACAGATCAGGCATGCATTTCTCCAAACAGCCCACTGCACAGAATAGCGCTACTCAAAGTGTGATCCACTTAGCTGGCCTAAGACAAGGTAAGTTCAGAAACTGAGTGAGCATTTAGAAACCTGGAGAGCATTTCAACATTACGACAAACACAGAAGTTCATGATCATTTTCCTAGTAAGTCATTTTCTTGTTATCTTATAAAAGCACTAGGCTGCAGCAGACTGGAAGTTAGGGAAAAAACTATTCCTTCACCAGGCATTTTGAGAAAAACAAGTAGCAGCACCTTAGGAAGTCTTGGAGGTCAGCTCCAAGCTCCTCCTGCTGAACCTGAGGCTCAGAGAGAAGAAACCACATCATAAGCCATGACCAGAGGTCACACTATAAGCCAGAATCAAAGCTTGCTTTCACTGAATCAAAGCTGAAACTTTGACTTTTAAGCAACCAAGCCATAAGGTAGATCGGTAGCAATAGACAATGAAGACTACGTTTGTTCCATTTTTAAAAAGATGTCTAATACCAGGTTGGGTGGGGGTTCTACTGTGGAAGACACAGTCCACTCCCATGGACTCTCAGAGAAAAGTCAGTGACGTCAACTAACCCAGAGCAGACCCTCTTCCACTGCAGCCCAGCCCTCATCTTCCGTTCCCACCCAGTCTTGACCTACTCCCATGGCAAAGGCCTGAGGCCCTCTGTACCCACAGACCTCAGGGGATCAGGCCAGCTACGCGAAGCACAGCCCACTCTCTCCAACCCCCATCCCAACACCTCTCCACCTTTCACCAGGGAGCCCAAAGGAGAGAAGCAGGACAGACGTGGAATTCGAAAGCAGCACCTACTCAGAAGCCATGAACAAGGCCTGAAGGATGCTATTCACGTAACATGTGTTTCCCAGATTGATTAAACCGATCTTGCCCGTGTCCGACTTGGCCATGAGCCGGGGGTAGAAGCCAGCCAGCTCGCTCTTCTGTGAGGTCCAGGCATCCTGCCCCAGCAGCTGCTTGATGCGGTCCTCATTGGGAACATGGAGGTCCTGAGGGGGAACACAGAGGCAGGACAAGGGACACCAGGGTCAGCTCGAAAAATAGCCTCCCGTAGGAGGCCTCTTGAGCTGCAGTCAAGCCCACAGCCTCCCAAGCACACTGCCCCACACGTGTTCGAGAGATGCTTACAAACTCACTTGACATGTGGGACCTCTCCATGACCTTTTGGGTCACAACCACCTTAAGATGATATAATCCCCATTTCATAGATGAAAAAACTAAGATTCAAATAGGAAAAGGAATTGTCCAGGGTCATATGGGCAGTAAGCAAAGAATCTGTACTTAGTAGAGCCCAGGCCATGACAGACTCCAAGCAGTGACAAGCCTGGCCCACTGGCCAAATCCAGTGATGTCAAGATGTCAACACCAGCGCTGACTCTGGTCCACCCAAGTAGTCTGACTCCCTGACTCACTGAGTGAACCTCCTTGGGCCTCCCTCAGTTTCCCTATCTGTCAAGTGAGGACACTCCTACCCTGTGTCAGGTTAGCATTCTATATTTTCACGGTGCTGGCACACGGTGATGTTCCTGTTTTCACCTTCTACTTTTAGATTTGCAGAATCAGCTTTCTGGGGAATTAGTCACCCCCCTGGAACTTGATCCTACTTGATCCTAAGTCAGGATGAGAGGAGGATTCTGGGGGTCTGAGGAGGTCCCTGGACATTAGCATGCTTCCCCACTCATTATCTTCGTCACGTTAAACAGCTGCACCTAGAAGAATATTACCAAGCAATAGTTCTAATAATGATATATTTTAAAGAGAAACATCTAGGCACAGTGTAGTGTTACTTAACAGATTTAAGCAACATTCATAACAGTTCCCTAGCCCTCTTATTTCCAGATCCTGAGCACAATGCCCTAGGTTTGTCCAAGGCTCCACAGGGCTTCACATCAGCTTAGCGCCCAAAGCCCATCTCCCAGTGCGTGCCCTGTGGCTACTGTGGAAGGTCTCCCACGAGCAGTGGTTTAACACTTTTGCTTACTCATTTTGCAGGATCATTTATCAGACTCGTCAGTCACCTCTCACAGGTGATAAAAACAAAACCAAGGAGGTGCCAAGGGGAGATATGATGATACAGGCTCAGTATCTTAGTCCCTTCCTTTTTCTTCCTATTACACTCCATCTAATCCACCTCACACATACACCGTGAACAAGTAAGGACAAAAAGGCAGACAGGGCTGGGCGCGGTGGCTCACGCCTGTAATCCTAGCACTCTGGGAGGCTGAGGCGGGCGGATCGCTCAAGCTCAGGAGTTTGAAACCAGTCTGAGCAAGAGTGAGACCCTGTCTCTACTAAAAATAGAAATTAATTGGCCAACTAAAAATATATAGAAAAAATTAGCTGGGCATGGTGGCACATGCCTGTAGTCCCAGCTACTTGGGAGGCTGAGGCAGGAGGATCCCTTGAGCCCAGGAGTTTTGAGGTTGCTGTGAGCTAGGCTGATGCCATGGCACTCTAGCTTGGGCAACAGAGTGAGACTCTGTCTCAAAAAAAAAAAAAAAAAAAAAAAAGGCAGACAGAACCCCCCCATACCCAGCATGCACACACATACAGAAAAGATGCAAAAATATCCACACTAGAAAAAAAACCATCAAATGCTCCTTTCCCCAAAGAAGGTAATTTTGTATTCTCAGGAAAATAAAATCTTCCAAATATCTCTCAAGCTCCCAACGTTGTTGAAAATTTACATACGATGGCTCCCTTAGCATGTACCACAGCTCCCAGAGAAACGGCCATAACCTGATACATGTGCCTAAGTCAGAGAACTTTCCAGAACTTACTTACAAAGGCATATGTATACAAAAGGATGTACTCATAGAACATATGTGAAAGAATTTTATAAATAAAACCTGAGTTGCTGCCTCGCCTCTCAAACTGCCTTCCTTGTACCAAGGAGTAGTCAAAACCACAGGGCAAATGTAGCACATCTTCCTTCAGCTATATTCTTTAAAAACACCCAATGAAGAAAAAACTATGAACAAATGTTTATAAAGTATATACTTGAATCTTCAAGATAAAGCGAGACTGTAGAGACACTCTGAGCTCACGGCAGGCTCCTCTGGGTAAGCCCCGGCCTCTGACGTCAGGCACTTCGCAGGCAACGTCTGAGGAGCCCAGATCTGCCGGATCAAGCAGCGACTCAGCCTGGTTTTCAGGCACCACACGCTGATCTTTCCGGTCTCCCTTCCACCGACACGTTACCACCGAACTGACGTCTCCCATATGTGCCTTTCCCCTGACTCAACTGGAGTATCCTCCTCTTGCCAGTTTCTACCTGTCAAGGTCTAACTTCTACATGCCCTCTCCAGGAAGCTTTCTAGAACCTTCTCAAGTGGGGTCCCCTATGCTATGTGTATCTGTCCGATAAAGCCTAACTCCCTGCACCTGCTGGTACAGGTATCACAGACTCACCTTGTCCCCCTGGATCAGACCATCCGTCAGCCCCTAGTGTGCAAAGCCCATGTCTCCCTCAGTGCCCAGGGCAGGGCCACGCCCCCTCCTTTGTCCACACCCATATTACAGCATTCTCCACGCTGCAGTCACACTGCCACGACAGTGCATTCACTCACTCTCGGACATCTACTGGGCACAGAGGACACGGTCCCTGCCCACCAGAAGCTCACAATCTAGCAGGAGACAGAGTAAGTCATGGGGTCTCAGAGCTCTTGATCTGCCTCCCTTCTTTTTTTTTTTTTTTTTTTTTTTTTTTTGTAAATTAAATTTTTTCTTTGTAAACTTTTTTTTTTTTGGGGGGATACAGAAAAAAAGTGTTCAGAGGGAAATTTATAGCATTGAATCCATATAATAACAAAAAAAGAAAGATCTAAAATAACAAAAATCTAAAATTTCAGCTTAAGAAGTGAGGCAAAAAGACAAAATTAAATCCAAA
>CAUYRT010041474.1:0-77192 GCA_963574885.1 Lepilemur ruficaudatus
GGGAGGCTGAGGCGGGAGGATCGCTCAAGGTCAGGAGTTTGAAACCACCCTGAGCAAGAGCGAGACCCCGTCTCTACTAAAATAGAAAGAAATTAATTGGCCAACTAAAATTATATAGAAAAAATTAGCCGGGCATGGTGGCGCATGCCTGTAGTCCCAGCTACTCGGGAGGCTGACGCAGAAGGATCACCTGAGCCCAGGAGTTTGAGGTTGCTGTGAGCTAGGCTGATGCCACGGCACTCTAGCCCGGGCAACAGAGTGAGACTCTGTCTCAAAAAAAAAACAAAAACAAAAAAAAACAACTCTTTGCTAATAAGGCCAGGCGCAGTGGCTCACGCCTGTAATCCTAGTACTCTGGGAAGCCGAGGCGGGTGGATCGTTTGAGCTCAGGAGTTCGAGACCAGCCTGAGCAAGAGCGAGACCCCGTCTCTACCAAAAATAGAAAGAAATTATATGGACTAAAAATATATATAGAAAAAATTAGCCGGGCATGGTGGCTCATGCCTGCAGTCCCAGCTACCCGGGAGGCTGAGGCAGAAGGATTGTTTGAGCCCAGGAGTTTGAAGTTGCTGTGAGCTAGGCTGATGCCACAGCACCCTAGCCCAGGCAACAGAGTGAGACTCTGTCTCAAAAAAAAAAAAAAAACTCTCTGCTAATGATAACCTGTATTTGAGGCCGCTCCCTAGTGCTAGCATCACCGCCTCAGCTCCACCTCAGATCATCAGGCATTAGATTCTCATGAGGAGCACCCCACCTAGATCTCTCGCATGCTCAGTTTACATAGGGTTTGTGCTCCTGTGAAAATCTAATGCGACTGCTGATCTGACAGGAGGCGGAGCTTATGCGGTGATGTCAGTGATTGGGAGTGGCTGTAAGTACAGATGAAGCTTTGCTCCCTCCCCTGTCGCTCACCTCCTGCTGTTGGGCCTGGTTCCTAACAGGCCACAGACTGGTACTTGTCTGTGGCCCAGTGGTTGGAGACTGCAGCTCTAAGGTGATGGTATTAAGAGGTGGGGCTTTTTGGAGGTGATTAGGTTATGAGGACAGAGCTCTCAAGAATGAGATTAGTGCCCTTATAAATGAGTCCCGAGAATGACCCTGGCCCCTTCCACCAAAAAAATAAAGACACAGTGAGATGTTACCATCTATGAACCAGAAAGCAGGCCCTCACTAGACATCAAATCTGTCAGCACCTTGATCTTGGACCTTCCAGCCTCCAAAACTGTGAGAAATAAATTTTGTTGTTTATAAGCTATCCAGTTTGTGGTATTTTGTTATAGCAGCCTGAATGGACTAAGACACCAAGGCTCCGATTCCAAATCAGGAAAACTGGTAGACAAATCTCTGGACATTGCTTGAAGATTACTTGTTTTAAGTATTTTCTTTGGACTTAGTGGACTTCCAGTTCTTGGAGAATCTGGGTCAGACTCTATATGTAAGCAAAGCCTTAGCCTGGTATGAATTCTGAGCAATCAATCAGTTGAGAGAAGTCTATTTGTGGCATACTTGGTAGATGAGAACCAAGAATTGGCCATTTGTGTGGTTCTACCTTGTTCCTCATGTTCTCATACACAATTTCCACTTCTGTGCTATCATTTGGGGCCTCTAAAATGAGATTAAAGTTTGTAGTGAGAGCCTGAACATGGTAGAAACCAGCAATCAAGGAAATAGGTAACAGACCATGTGCATACATCTTTCTCCTAAGATACTCCCACTCCAAATTTTCTATACTGAAGTAATATTCAATTTGGTGCTTAATATACCCTTTGAGCAATACTTCTTCCACGGGATACACCCGTATGCCTGTAGTATCATCAGAGTAATACATTATCCTGGTATTAAGTTCTGTTTGAAATAATTGATTAGTCCTTTCACCATGTTCTTGATAATCATATGAATAATCAAATTTGAAGATTTCCACTGCCTTATTCTGTTCTCATCTTCAGCCTGGCCTATTCTATGTCCTCTAGAGTTTACCACTCTCAATTATACTGGAAACTTTATCTTGATCATCTCTCTTTTCTCTATCGCACCTCCAACTTTGTGTATCATTTTGCCTGTTGTTATGTGCTTATTTATTTGCTTCCGGTTCCAGGATTCTGTGAGATGTTCCAGGATCCCAGTCTTTCTTGAATATCTGATCTTACATCATCTAAGCAGAGTGGTACCCACTTGTGCTTATTAGCTCTCTCTCCTAAATTACTTGACTGAGTCTCATTTTCATAGATATTTTCACAAGAGCCATCTAATTTTGTTTCCTGGTTTGCTCTGTGCTTATCTTTTCAATTGTCTCTTCTTTTTCTTTTCTATCTTGTGGCTTCTTAGTCCCTTAGCTGATGACCCTCTGACATCCAGTGTGCGTCAATTTCCTTGATATAGGCCAATTTGCTGTGTCACTAAAATCACTAGCTTTAAATTGTTATTCTTGAGTTTTTCTGCTTTCTTACTTTTGGGGAAATTGAGCTCAGCTCCTACCTTTGCCGGGGCACCACCCATGATGGCTGACGGACAAGCCTGTTCTGTGTGCCACTGGCCTGAGAGCTGGTCCATCCCTGAGTTAATTTTTGTATATGATGTGAGGTAGGATTCCCACTTCATTCTTTTGCATATGAATATTCAGTTGTCCCAGCGCCATTTGTTGTAAAGTTTGTTCTTTCCACTTTGAATTGTCTTGGCACTCTCATCAAAAATCAATTGACCTTAAATGTATGGGTTTATTTCTGGACTCAATACTATTCAGTTGACTTGTATGTTTATCCTTAAGCCAATAACACATTATTTTGATTATCATAGCTTTATAATAAGTTTTGAAATCAGAAAGTGTGAGTCCTTCAACTTTGTTCTTTTTAAAGATTATTTTAGGCCGGGTGTGGCGGCTCACGCCTGTAATCCTAGAACTTTGAGAGGCCAAGGCGGGTGGATCGCTCAAGGTCAGGAATTCGAAACCAGCCTGAGTAAGAACGAGACCCTGTCTCTACTAAAAATAGAAAGAAATTAATTGGTCAACCAAAAATATGTAGAAAAAATTAGCCGGGCATGGTGGCACATGCCTGTAGTCCCAGCTACTCGGGAGGCTGAGGTAGAAGGATTGCTTGAGCCCAGGAGTTTGAGGTTGCTGTGAGCTATGCTGACGCCACGGCACTCACTCTAGCCTGGGCAACAGAGTGAGACTCTGTCTCAAAATATATATATATATATATATATTATTTTAGTCATTCTGGTTCTGTTGCATTTTTGTATGGATTTTTAGGATCAGATTGTCCATTTCTGCTAAAAAGGGAAACTGAAATTTTGATAGAGATTGGTTGACTCTGTAGAATCAATTGGGAGAATATTGCCATTTTAACAAAATTAAGTCTTCCAATTCATGAAAATGGGAGATCTTTCCATTTATTTGAGTCTTCTTTAATTTATTTCAACAATAAGAAAAAAATTTTCAGTCTTGCACTTTGTTAAATTTATTCCTAAGTATTCTATTATTTTTAAGCTATTGTATATGGAATTGTTTTCTTAATTTCATTTTTAGAGTGTTCATTACTGCTATATAGAAATACAAGTGATTTTTGTATAATTATCTTATATCAATATACCTTGCTGTACTGGTTTATTAGCTCTAAGAGGTTATTTTTTCTGTAAAATCTTTAGGATTTTATATATACAAGATAAATTTGTAATTTTAAAATTTCCCCAAAAAAACTTCAGGCGAAGGAATTCTACCAAAGATTAACTCCAATTCTGCACAATTCCAGCCAGAAAACAGAAAGGGAGGGAACACTTTCCAATTTATTTTATGAAGCTAGTATTACCTCTGACACCACCCCAGCAGGAAAAGGAAGAAGTACCTCATTACTGCTAGCAACGGCAAGTCCAAGCTCTCCATGTGGTCTCCACTGATACCACATTGTAAGGGGGAGAAGCTTATTATGGGTCAACAGAGATGAAAGTCCTGGCTCCTGACCTGGCACTCTCTGACACCACCCTGGCAAGGTGTTGGAGCACCTCCTTACTGCCTTCTTAGTGTGGAATTCTAAGCTCCCCACTCATCATCTGTTGATGTGGGTATGGATGGGACCACAGTTTTTTTTTCTGTGGTGTCTGGCTGGAGTACAGTAGTTATTGCAAAATGTTTTCTTTCTCACTAGTCCGCCCTTTTCCTCATCGTTTGGCTAGAGAGCATAGGTTTTTACTATCTTTTTTTTTTTCTGTTCCTGTTGGCATTTCTGGGTTGCCAGTTTCTTTATTCCCGTGTCTGTGATATATAAGAAAACCCAGGGAACTCAACACCATGTTGTTCTTTGTGTCTTAAGGCCCCTAGCCAGTCTGGTCTGTCTTCTCTTCAACTTTCAGAGTCTTATGTTTGTTTCCTACATAATGTCCAGAATTTTTAGTCATACCTGGAGGGAAAGGACACATTGGTCAATGTGTCTTAATAAAATATTAGCAAATGATATTAAACAGACTATAAAAAGAGTGTACATCATTACTGAGTGGATTTTATCCTGGGAATGTAAGGTTGAATTAACATTTGAGAATCAATCAGCATATTGTAATTCAGCATATTAATAAAACAAAAATAAAAAATATACAATTATATTACATAGATGTAGAAAAAGTATTTGACAAAATCCAACATCCATATCTGATAAAAATCCTCAGCAACTCAAAAATAGAAGGAAACTTTCTTCACCTGATAAGAGACATCGACATAAAACCTACAACTGACATCATACTCAATGGCAAAAGACTGAATGCTTTCCCTATAAAACTTGGAAGAAGGTAAGACTGTCTGTTCTCTCCATTTGTATTTTACATATTTCTAGATGTTCTAACCAGTGCAATAAGACAAGAAAAAAATTTTAAAAATTTCTGGATTGTGAAGAAAAAAGTAAGACTGTTTTTATTCTCTGAGACATAATCGTCTTTGCAGAAAATCCTATGTAATTGACAAAAACTTACTAGAACTAATTAGTGAGCTTAGCAAGGTTGTAGGATGAAATATCAATATCCAAAAATTAATTGTATTTCTATACACTAGCAATGAACAATATGAAATTCAAATAAAAAAACAGTATCTTTCACAACAGAATCAAAACTATGAACTACTTAGGGATAGATCTGGCAAAAGATATGAAAGATCAGTATACTGTAAATTACAAAATAGTATTGACAGAAATAAGAAAGACCTAAATAGATAGATATATTGTGTTCATGGATTGAAAGACTCAATACTGTTTAGATATCAATTTTCCCTAAATTGACCTATAGATTCAATACAATCCCAATCCAAATCCCAGCAGACTTTTTTTTTTTGTAGAGAATAATAAGCTAATTCTCAAATTCATATGGAAGTACAAAGGACTTAGAATAGCAAAAACAAACAACTTTGGGGGAAAAATGTTGGAGGGCCAACATTACTTGATTTTAAGACATAGTATAAAGCTGCAGTAATCAATAGAGTGTAGTACTGGTGTAAAGAATGAGACAAAATACAGACGCAGAAATAGACTCATGTACATAGGGACAACTGATGTTCGTTTTTTTTTTTTTCACCCTCTCAACCCAGCTTTTCCCGACTCCGGGAAGAACCGGGAGGAGAAGGCCGACAACTGATTTTTTTTTATGAAGTGCAAATGTAGTTCAGTGGAGAAAGGATCTTTCCAACAAATAGCACTAAAATATTTTAATATCCATGTACAAAAAGAATTTTCATCCATATTTCATATCATATACAAGAATTAACTCCAAATGTGTCACAGACCTTAGTCTAAACCATGATCCTAAAACTATAAAAATTCTAGAAGAAAAATTTGAAAAAAGTGTTTTTTGAACTTGAGTTAGGCAAAGATTTCTTAGAAATAATACCAAGATCACATCCATGAAAGAACAAATTTATAAACTGGACTTCATCAAAATCTAAAACTTCTGCTCTTCAAAGGACACTGTTTAAGAGAAAGTAAAGACAAGGCATGGACTGGGAAAAATAATTGCAAATCTTATATCTGATAAGGGACTTGTATGTAGACTATATAAAGAACTCTTACAAGATAGTCATAAAAAGATGAGTAACCTAATTAAGAAAAAAGGCAAAAGATTTGAACAGACATTTTACCAAATAAGAAATATAGATGGCAAATAAATACATGTAAAAGATACTCAATTTGGTTAACCATTAATGAAATGCAAATTAAAACCACAATGAAATGTCACTGCACACCTATTAGAGTGACTAAAATTAAAAAGACTGATTATACCAAATGTTGGCCAGAATGTGGAAGAACTTGAATTCCTTTATACTGCTGATAGCAATATAAAATGGCACAGCCACTGTGGAAAACAATTTGACAGTTTCTTCCAAAGTTTAATATACACCTACTACATGATTCAGACATTCCACTCCTAGATATCTATCCAACAGATATGAAAGCATATGTCTGTTCAAAGACTTGCATGTGGATATTCATAACTTTATTTGTAATAGTCAAAAACTGAAAAACAATTCAAATGTCCCATTCACATGTGAATGTATAAACAAATTCTGGAACATTCATACAATGTAATACTATTTGACAATAAAAAAGAATCAATATTTGTTACACACAACAACATGGATGAATCTCAAAATTATTATCCTGAGTGAAAGAATCCAGACAAAATGACTATATACTGCATGATTCCAATTATATAATAAATGTTAAAACTACAAACTAATCTATAGTGTCATGAAGCAAGCCAGAGGTTTTCTGGGGATGGGGTGAGCAGGAGGGAGGGATCACTAAGGGGCAGGAGGAAACTGTTATGGGTGATAGATATGTTCACTACCTTGATTATGGAAATGGCTTCATGAGTATATACATATGGACATAATTTCGAAATGATATACTTGTTTAATTGACATAAATTGCATATATTTATGGTACACAACATGATGTTTTGAAATATGTATACATTATGGAATAGCTAAGTCAAGCTAATTAACATATGTATTACCTCACATACTTATTATTTTTTGTGGTGAGAACACTTAAAATCTACTCTTTTAGCAATTTTTAAGGGTACAATACTTATATTGCTATTGACCATAGTCACCATGTTGTAAAATAGATCCCTTGAAGTTATTCCTCCTGTCTAACTGAAATTTTGTATCCTTTGACCAACATCTTCCCAATCCCCCCATTCCCTCCTCCAGCCTCTGGTAACCACCATTCTACTCTCTGCTTCTATAAGTTTGACTTTTTTGTAATAGATTCCATAATAAATGAAATTGTGTGGTGTTTGCCTTTCTGTGCTTGGCTTATTTCCCATAACATAATTTCCTCCAGGTTCATCCATGTTGTGGCAAAAGAGAGGATTTCCATGTTTTTAAGGCTGAATACTATTCCATCATGTATTTATACCACATTTTCTTTATCCATACATCTGCCCATGGACATTTAGGTTGATTCCATACCTTGGCAGTTGTAAATAATGCTGCAATGAACGTGAGAGTAGAGATATGTCTTTGACTTACTGATTTTGAAATAATACACTTTTAATATGTACAGTTCATTTTATGTCAGTCATACCTCAATAGAGCTGTTAAAAAGTATTTTAAAAAGAGGAGTAAGAATATTGAACATTCTGGACAGCCTGATTCCCTTAAGGGAGGTTGTAGGATATGAAGGTATTAGTCTCTAAGAGGTACGTATGTATTTTGAAAACAAAATATCATTTTGTCACATTGCCATAGTTTGTTTGTAGTAGCAATATTTATTTTCAAATTTCAAAAAGCACCTAAGAAAAACATGAAATTTTTAGATATATCAAAAGAGAGGCATGGGTTTTAAAAGGCTACAAAATTAATATTTTTTAATGTCAAAGAACTTTTCCTGCATTTTTTTCTATCATTTTAGATATATAGGTATTTTTTTTAAGTTAAACACATCAAGGAAGAAGGAGGAGAAGGAGAAGGAGGGAGTTTTCCTGTGTTCTTCTCCCACCCTAGTCATGCTCCTAGGTTACCATCATTAATAGTTCTTATGAATTCATCCCCAAATTTTCTACAATATATAAGTAGAGAGAGAATTTTTTTATTTTTGTTTTGTTTGAACTCCAATCGGATCACACGAAACAGAGTCCAATACAAACAGACTGCCTTTATTCTTCTTAATAGCTGCATGGTATTCCATTGCCTCATGAACCTTGGTTTATTTAACAAGTCACTCATTCATGAATATTTAAGCTGTTTCCAGTTGTTTATTATTTCAATATTGCAATGAGCGTTCTTAAATAATGTTTACTGTCCTTGTAGGCATACATTTATAGAAAGTCTTCTGAGAAATGACTTTGGGCAAGTCACAAAGCTAGGATAGCAGGGTGGCATGTAGTGGTTAAGTGCGTGGACATTGGCCGTGAAGAGTTTGCAGAGATTTACATTCCCACTGCCATCATTTGGAAAGCATCCGTCGGTTTCCCCATGCCCCTGCCAAAATGGGAAGGTGAATAATGCTGTTTTAAGGTACATTATTTAAACATGAATGAGGTTGAACTTTTAACAAATGTTTTACTTGGCTGGGCGCGGTGGCTCACGCCTGTAATCCTAGCACTCTGGGAGGCCAAGCAGATCGTTTGAGCTCAGGAGTTCAAGAGCAGCCTGAGCAAGAGTGAGACCCCGTCTCTACTACAAATAGAAATTAGCCAAACAACTAAATATATATATATATATATATATATATATATATAAAATTAGCCAGGCATGGTGGCGCATGCATGTAGTCCCAGCTACTCAGGAGGCTGAGGCAGAAGGATCGCTTGAGCCCAGGAGTTTGAGGTTGCTGTGAGCTAGGCTGATGCCATGGCACTCTAGCCCGGGCAATAGAGTGAAACTCTGTCTCAAAAAAAAAAAAATTATGTTTTACTGGATATTTTTATTTCTTTAACGAAGCACTTTGCTAAAGTGATTTGGAAATGAATGGATTATACATGCCACTTTAAGGAAAACCAGCTATTCAGTAAATGAAATACACTTCCGAGTTACTTGCACTTTAAGAAAGTAAAACTTTTCTGTTGCTAATATACGTGTTAAATGTATAAAGACAAGAACAATAGAAATACGACTTTCTGTCATTTAAGAAACAGACCAATGATCTGTAATGTGCCGTAGGCAGTAAAACATATGGTGGGAATTAAGATTTTCAGAGGGATAGAAAGGATGGCTTGTTTCTTTCACTGGCTAAAAGGTTATGACCCACTATGCACCACGTGACCTGTCAGGACCTACTGACCCACCAATTATCCTGTGGAAAATGGAACTCACTAATTCTTCCTAAATTTCGCCCAAATCTGCAGCTCCTGCTGTGTTCCCCGTCTCTGTTAAAGGCATCACATCTACCCAGTCAACCAAGCTAGAAATCTGGGGGTCGTCACCATTTCTTTCTTTGCCCCAGGCAGCTGCTACCCCCTCCCACCCTTTCATTGAGTCTTTTGTGAGGAGGAAACAAGGTAACACGTCTAGAAGTGCCCAGCACAATGTCCCGCAGGCAGTGGTCATGAAAAGGGATTTCATTCTTTCACCTTTCACAACACATCGAAAAAACAACAGCACAGTTTTAAAAAGCAATGCCCTATTACCAGTGATCTACAGCTTTCCACACTGCCTGCCTCTGGCTTCTGCCCTACTTAAACCGTATACCTGAAGGAATTGGTGTATAGGACACTTGCCATTCACTAGGCAGGAATAATGGAGTTGTCCATGTGGAACATATTAATTGAAAAATACCATAATCTTTTTCCTTTATAAATAGAAAAGATGCTAATGATTTCTTCTCTTCTTACAGATCAGTATTGTTATTTTAAACTTTGGTTTGGAAGGAAAATTAGATGGAACGCTGTCAGAAAGATTTTCGAAGGGAGGTCATATGAAGGTAAAGGCAGAAAGTCTAAATGGTGGTGGGAAGTGAAATAAAAATCTACAGCCACCACCTCCTGACCTAGTTATAGGTTATCAGTATCTCCTCTGCCACAAAGCATATTTCTGGCCCGTGTCTTCCACCACCTTCTGTTGGTGCTCAGAGACTATGAATTCACTTTAATATGTCCATTATCCTCAGCAAGACATAATTAAGAACATAAATGGACTGCTTCTAAAAATAATATTGTGAGTTTAAAAACAAAATATTATGAGGTTTGGATTATCTGCTGTTTCGGATTATCTCTGCCACTGCTCTGGAGGGTCGAATTTCCTCTGCAGCTTAGTATCCCTTGAAAACATGTGTTTAGTTATAAACATAAGTCTCTCTGGGGAATCTCCAAATGGGAATGTTTCTCTCGTTTGTGAGTGAGAAATGCATGTATTTCCTTTGACACAAAGGAGAGCATTAGTGCTTGCCAATTTGCAGATAATTTCAAAATGTGTTCTAACCTCCAAACTTTTACCAGTCAGCAAAACGTTTTCTAGCATTTATTTGGCAATGAACATGAGTCAACTCAAGAAGTTCAGTTCTTAACTACTGGTGTGGGCTATATTTTAAAGTGTTGATCAAATTCAAAGTATTTTTTTAATTAGAAAAGTAGTTAATTCCTCTCTTTCACACCCCATTGTCCTATAACACCCAGCCCCTTCTCCAGGGATAACCACTCTTAGCAATTTCCTAAGAATATTTTTAGAAATAACCTATATAAATACATGTACATATATGCATATTTATCCCTCCTTTTTTACATAAATGGAAATACATTACTCATATTGTCTTATATTATTTTTCACTTGCTCTGTCTTGGAGGCTGTTCCATATCAGAAGACACATACACACACACACACACACACACACACAGACACACACACATTTCTTTTAGCAATATCATAGTATTCCATTGTGTAGCCATGCATAAATTTATTTAGTCAATCTTGGGTTTCTTTCCTATTACAAGAAATATTGACAGCACCCTCATCACCCCTTTAAAAAGAAAAATGTATAAGATATGCAAAAGTAGCAAAAATAGCACAATAATCTCCCACCTTTAGCAATAACCAACTAACTCATCTATACCCCCCACTCTCCCTGCCAGATTATTTTGAGGCAAATTTCTTCCATAAATATTTAATTATATATCTATTATAAGGACTCTATTTAAAACACATACCATTACCATACCTAAAAAATTAAAAATAATTTCCCAATATCGATAACATCCTGTATTCAAATTTGCTGTATGGACTATTGTTTAGAGCTGGTATGTTAAAATCAAAATCCATACAAGGTCCACTTGTTGCATTTGACTGATATGCCTCTTAAGTCTCTTTTAATTTATAAATGCCCCTTCCTTTCTTTCCTTGCAGAACTGTGTCCTTTGTCCTACAGTTTCCCACATCCTGGGTTTTGCTGACTGCATTGCATGGTGTTGTTTAACATGTTCTCTCTTCCCTGAATTTTCTGCAAACTAGTGGTTTGATTAGGAGGCTTTATCAGATTCAAGTTTAATGCTTTGGTAAGAATACTTCTAGATAGTATCGTGTGCTTTCCTCAGGAGATCATAGACATTCTTGTATGTAGGCGTGGGTGTGATTGTAGAATAAATTCTTTTAAATAAAATTGCTTGTTCCATTTTTTTTAATTTACTAATAGATAAGTATTGTCAGATTACCAAATTGCTCTCCACAGAAATCATATCAACTTACTTTCCCACCTGAAATAAATAAGAGTCTCTGCTTCCCCACATCAACACTCTTTTATCAAGCTCTTTTTGGTCTTTGCCAATCTATGTGAACAATGTTATCTTGTCAAGAGCTAACACAATTTAGATTTGACTAGAACCAGATTTCATGTTGCTGCAGCCCAATTTCTTTCTACATTAGCTCACGAGTGTAATATTATAGGTCAATGTGTCTATAACTGTTGTAACACTACAAATTATCTATATAAGCCCAAATGAATCAACATGGTAAAATATGTGTTAAAACTTAATAATAAAGGCTTATGTGCAATGCCACTGCCTTTGAGCTGTCAAGGCAGATGCAGCTCAAAGAAATGTTGTGTATATATTTAGAAAACTGGTGGAATTTCCTCATTTCGACACCCATGTCTTAAGCAGTAGCTCTGTGACAAGCTTGTGGAGGGAGCCAGTGATAGACTAAGACCAACAAGGTCTTCTTGCCAATGAGCTTATTGTCCATTAAGGGAGGTGATACACTTAATCATAATGCAGTTAAAATTTAGAGGAGGGAGAGGTCACTTCAGCTGGGGGGATCAGGAGGTGGCATTTCAAATGGGCCTTGAAGAATGGATAAGTTCCAGAGAGGCTTATCAGATGGGGATCATATTCCAGATGGCAGGAAAGGCACGAGCAAAGGCTAGAGATGAAGAAAGTACAGAACACAGACCAAGGAATCCTGAGAGAGCCATTTGTGCTACGGAGTTGATAAAGAGAAAATATATGTTATGGTAAAAAAAAAAAAATGAAACGCCAAATAGGTGATGTTTTAAAAAAAAATACTATCACATGGGTCTTTTGAATAGCAGTCACTACAACATGTTACCATTATATCTTTCCTAACAATCTTCAATGATAATTTTTTGTCCATTTAATGAGTGCCAACCAAATGCAGTTTCTATAATGTTTCACATAGCCTGGTTAGGAAAAAAATAGAGGAAACCACGTTTCTTCCGTCCTTAATCAAAGCTAAATGGCATTGTGGCACAAAAGATTTTTTTAAAAATTACAATTTAGAGTAACAAAAAACTTTAGGGAAATTTTCAGAATTCTTAATAATCACACCAAATCCACAGCCTCAGTGAATTTCTCCCCATTGTGATCGTCGAGAAGAGATATCCATCATCTTAGAAAGCTGGGATTCTTTGGATGGCAAGCTACAGCAACAATCAGTGTTTTCTGCTGTCAGATAATAAGATTAGTTTCAAAGAATAGGTATTCTTTGAAGCAGAGCTGTCCAATAGAACTTTCTGCAATGATGGACATGTTCTCTATCTTCACCGTCCAATACAGAAGCTGCTAGCCACATGTGGCTATCGAGCATTTGAAATGCCGCTAGCGAAACTGAGGAACTGAATTTTCATGTTATTTAGTTGTCATTAATTAAATTGTAAATATAAAATCGACACATGTGGCTAATGGTGCAGCATTTAACTAAAAATGGTTATTAACTTTTCCCTGAAAGATTGATTAAAATAACACACACCAATACAGCATGAACTCACAAAGCATTTTAAAGTTCATGCTACAATGAGCACAAGATACAGTCTGGAGCAACAGAACTTTTCTCATCCAGAGAATTCCAGTTATAGTGAGAGGCAATGGTAATTTACTTCTTTATGTGAAATTTACTGGGTCCTATTCTTTCAACAAAGGTAAGCATGCATGCGTATGCTGTACAACACGCTTTAAAGCACAGATAAGATTAAAACGCTTAAGTGGCAATAATTAAAGTAGAAGCCGTGTTGCTAAATTCTTTGAGTTTAACTGAGTTGGATCTTTTTTCTACAAGTGTCTTGAAGGCTAACCCCTATGGATACTTCATGCAGTAGAAATACGCCTTAAGTTATTAATCAAGAGCCCCTTTTGCAGACTTTTTAAAATGGAATTTCAGATTCATTAGAACAAAAGGATGCACTTTTCTCGACCTTAGGAGCTCGTGACTATTCGGAGATGAAAAGAATAGTGACACTAAGGAAAACTATTGTCCAGAAAAATAAGCCTCTCCAAGGGGCACCAGGAATCCACAATAAAATCCCTGTTTCCAAGAAAATCCAGGCATTTCCATCAAAAAAGCCTAGAAAGATAAATAGATTGTCCTTATAAGCCACAGGTTTTTAATAATACAAAATGTCTAAGTCCAGGGTAAACAAAGAGCTAAGAAAAACTAACATCTCCTTACCCGAGTTTCTCAAGACCCAGGTCGTGACCTCGAGCCTGATCACAAGGTATTTTCAAAAGAGCTGCTTTTCCTGCGCCTGCGATGAGTTTATTTTGTGAAACTTATTTATCTACAGAGCTCTACAACTGTGTGGAATTTTAGAGCCAGGTGAATTATGATGACTTTTTTCATTTCACAACAATGAGAAATGGGATTTGGGTGCTAATTTAAAAACTAGTTTCAATATCCTCCATATAGCAACCAGAACAGGCTGATATGTTGAATTTGAAGTTAACACTTATTTTTGTCTTGTTGTTATCCTAATACATTAGTTCATTTCTCACCTGATTTTCCAAAAGTGATTAGTGAAGCTTTTCAAAATGTGATGAATTCTTTATCTTCGATGTTTTCTGAATGAGCTATTTAAGTATTGTTCTTTCCAATTTCAACCCTCTAGGAGGCAGAAGTCAACAGATCTCTCTTCCCTTTGTTGCACAAGCTATTTAAACTTGCTGCTATACCACATCCTTTCTCTGACCGGCTGACTTCCAGGAACTAACCTGTGGTTTTGAAAACAGAGTATTTTCCACAGCGGGCTGTATTAGTTATTACTGACATTATTCATGTATTCTGAAGGTGTTCCCCAGGACTTTTACAATGGGCTACTAAAAAAAAAAAAATCGAAGAGCAATAAACAGACAAAAAAAAAAAAAAAAAAAACTAGGGGTCTTGCTCAGCCACCTAAATGTTAATTCATTTGTTTTTGTGCTTGGCATTTTGTTCAAAGAGGTAGGCTCTGAAAATATTAAAAATAAGAATAAAACTAATTCCCTGTGATCGCTAAAGTGTTTTTCTTGTGCCTTTTATAAATAATTCAAGAATATATAATTTTTCTTTTTAAAGTTCTGTTAATAGCTCCTGAGAATTAAGCTGTCACTACTTAGTCACTTTTCTGTGCTGGGACTAGCCTTTTCAGTCTTTACCCAACAACGAGCAAGACCATCATTTTTCATACTCTGGGATTTATTTAATGTAAACTATTTTGAGTTTTTTAATGATTTAGAATAAATTATGTAGGCTGGCAAAAAAATCATTAAAGAGCAGGCTCTCGTCATGCTTATTAGAAGACCAGTTTTCTGAGCACTTTTAGAAAGTCAGGTTGAGGTTGTGTGTCAGGGCTCAAGTTTCACAGCCATCTCCACTTTGAAACATAATATATAAAAGCCGTGGGGTTTTTTTAAAATAAGAAATCAACTGTGTTTTGTGCTTAAGTGGGAAACATTTCAACATTTCAACTATAGTCAAGCTCTCCACTTTGAAATAGAAGGAGCCAAGGAAAGAGTGATGGCTAGTTTGCTGCTGAAAGAAAGAATCTTTGTGAGATGTTACTGCTGTCCCTTTGGCTGAAATGGTGACCATCACTAATCTTAAAGGTCAAGCTGGTAACAGTACTTTCTCCAGTAGTGCGTTTTTAACATTATTTTAAAAACCTGAATCTAAGAAGTGAAATGACTAAGACCACACTCTTCATACTGACAACTGTACAATTTCAATTTTGTTAATTATGCATGTATTAAGGGCTCAGAATTAGGGCAATAGGGAAGTTTAATTGTATGATAGTATCTTAATCCTCAAAGAACTTAGTATGTCCTTGGCCTGGTGAAGCATTGAGGAAACAATGTAAATGCTTAACTATAGGCATGGACAAGGTAAGGCAGGAGGAATTCACTTTAACCCTGAGTTCTCCAATTTTAAATTTCAAAAAAAGCATAAATGCTTTTTGCAAATGCTGACACAATAAAAGTGGTATTCTGGTACGGAAGATAAACATTTGATAAAGTGTATATTGGTGAGAACAGAATTACTATACTGTTGCATTTCCCACATTTCAAGTAGGAAGCCCTATGCATAAGAAGTATTTAGTAGATATTAAATTACTTAACGTCAGATTATCTGGGTTCTAGTTCAGTTGTGTAACCTTGAGCAAGTCTCTTGAATGTGCTGCACTGCACTTTTTGGATGAGATGGTCTTTAACAGCTCTTCCGGCTCTAAAATTTTATGGTTTTTATGAATACTCTCTCTAGTTTGATCTTGTTTGCATGTGAGGGTATGTAGGTACAGACTCACAGAGATATACAACAAACCCTATATACACGCTATGTACTAGTTGCTACGGGCAACCACCACAGAAAAGGAAAGCAGTTATGGCCAAATTTCTCACAGATCTGGAGGGCCTAAGAGCAGCTGAGACCAAGTTGTATCTCTGTCACTAATTTAAATGAAATGCTACCTAACCAGTTCTCTGAGGCCCTGGTTTGAGAGAATGGTGGGGGTGTGGGTGGGGTGGAGGGATAATTAAACTTGTGAGATTGGAATCACGGTGCCTCCACTTGATCGTTGTGTGACTTTGGGCAGTTGAATAACTTCAGTTTCTTCAATTGTAAAATGGAGAGATGGTAAAAAGCTTAGCTTATACGGTTGTTGTGAGGATTTTATGACTTAATACATATAAAGCTAAAGCACTCAGAAGTATGTGTGGCACATAATACACATTCAATAAATGTTAGCTGTTACTATGAGATGAATATGGAGTGAACCCTTCATTAACAGAGATTTAACAGAGGTAGCTTGATGACCTGAAAACATTGGCAAAATAATATTAACAGCTAACGGCTGCACTGTGGATGATGAATAAGAAAGAAAGGACAGTCCAGGCAAGATGACACATGCCTATAATCCTAGCACTGGGAGGCCGAGGTGGGAGGATCACTTGAGCCCAGGAGTTCGAGATCAGCCTGGGCGACATAGTGAGATCCCATCTCTAAATTTTTTTTTTTTAAATTAGCTGGGTATGCTGGTGTGCACCTATAGTCCCAACTGCTAAGGAGGCTGAGGCGAGAAGATTGGCTTAAGGCCAGGAATTCGAAGTTGCAGTGAGCTATGATGACACCACTGCACTCTAGCCTAGGCAACAGAGCAAGACTCTGTGTCCAAAAAAAGAAAGAAAGAAAGGAAGAAGGGAGGAAGGGAGGGAGGGAGGGAAGGAAGAAAGGAAGGAAGGAAAGAAGGAAGGAAGGAAGGAAGGAAGGAAGGAAGGAAGGAAGGAAGGAAGGAAGGAAGGAAGGAAGGAAGGAAGGAAGGAAGAGAGAAGCTGGTACTGTTAATAGAAGTGGTTAGTGCCAGAAGATAGAAAAAATCCTGTGCTGTCGAATGTGGTTGCCACTAGACACATATACCATTGAGGACTTGAAACGTGTTTAGTCTGAAATGAGATGTGCTGTGAGTATAAAATGCACACTGGGTTTCAAAGACTTAGTACCAAAAAAAGTTAAAAGTCTCATTAATAATTTTTATACTGATTACACGTTCAAATGAGTACATTTTGGATATATTGGGTTAAATAAAATACTCCATTGAAATTAATTTCATCTGTCTTTTTTTACTTTTTTGAAGTGGCTATAAGATAATTTAAAATTACTTGTGTGATCGTATTATCTTTCTATTGGACAGTGCTGTTCTAAAGTGTTACAGGAGTCAACCGTCCCTGTGCTTAAACGCTTTCTTCAGTAGTCTCTCATTGGAGGTTAAACCAGCAGGTGACTCTGTCCCAGAGAGTTCTATTCCCTTCACTCTCTGTCATGTGTCTGTGTCATGAGCTTCCCTCAGAAACTCTGAGGGAAGTCACATTCGATTACTGACACCAGCACTGGGCTTTACTCTGATTTACTAATCCAAATGCTCCCATCACGGCTTTGCTGTGTCTCCATTGCGGTGAGAATAAAGCTTTCTGAAATGGTGCTGAGTGACAGGCCAACCTGGCTTTGAGCACAGGCTCCATCATGTGCTGGCTGTGTAATATCAGTCAAATGGTCTATCCTTTCACAGCCTCTGCTCATCATCTAAAACAGAAGGGCAACACTATGAATTACCTATCTAATACGGTCACAACGTGAGATATTTATATAGAATATTTAGAGCAGTGCCTGGCACATAGTAAGCACTCAATCAATGTTACAGATTATTAATCCCATTTTTGCCTGGAGTGTTTCTCAGGGCAAGGGAGCCTGAACTGTTAAATCTGTTTTGAGTTTAGGTGAAAAATCTACCCAGGCTATTTTGCTGATGAATGATAAAGTGATGGAATCACTAAAGATTTAGGATTTCGGGTACTTGTATCTTCTGTTTAAGGCACTGATGGAGTAGATATGGCAACTAAACTCATTTTTAGGGGCCCAGTGGGAGTGAGGAGTAGGTTTCTTGAATGTGAAGCAATTGAAGGGGCAGGGATTGCATCAAATTACGGTCTTTGGGATCGCTGAGAAAGGGCAGATTGAGCAAAGTAGGTGGAGAATTGAGTTGCTCACTCAACCCCTGTAGGTTCTATTTTCTGCCATCATAATATAGACATAACCTCAACTATGTATCTAACCTCACAGATTTCAGGTGGATGTCAAGCAAAATAATATGTGCATGTTGATGTACTTTGAAAACTACTGAGCACTGAAGCAGAGGCCACAGTCTGTTATTCTCTTTCTAAATACCCAATTATGCAATTTAAGTAGAAGGGAATGCAAGTGCTATGGTAGGTCAGAGAAGGCAGAAATCATCACGTGCTAGACTTACCAAGGAAGGCTTCCTGTGAGAGGTGTGACTCGAAATGGCCCTGAAAGAGTGGGAGGAGAGAGAACTAGAGACCACTGATTTGCCCAAATCACCATCACGTGTCCCTGTCATGAGGTAAATCATTAATCTACTTTGGACACAAACATGGTCGAAGAGGTTCCCAGAATTTTTCTATTGACTTACATGAAAGCAAGCCCTTATTGATAGCATAGATGAGGTAAAATGTAATCCGGGCCAGGAGCTCTCATGCTCACTTTTGTGTATTATTTATCTCTGTGGTGGGTCCATGTGGAATAATTCCACGTCAATTCCAGCTTGGCTACACTCTCTGCGACCACATGTTGTGTGTTAACATTTATATCCACAAAATGTGACACTTTGCCAGATTATTGAATCCTTGAATAAGCACCTTAAATGAAATTTATGAGAAATTATAATTTAGATCATTAATAAAGAAAATGCACAGAAATAAAGAAAAAATTTCATGACACAGATAGAAAGCCAAAGTCTCGATTCATTCTCCACACACCATCTCAGTTCTCTCTCCAGAGGTAACTAATTCATTATTACTATTATTGCCAGTTAAAAGGAAGACTGGGAAAAAGGGGTTGTGGGGTTGGGGGAAGGAGGAACAAAAAGGAGGGGGAATGAGATAAAGAGCAAAGATTTATGGAGTGGGAAGAGACCTCAGAGGTAATCTAGTAAGTGATTTGCTTAAATGTCATTGAGATAGTTAGTGACAGAGCGCAGACTCAAGCTGGGGTCTCCAGATTCTCACTCCAGGTCTCTTTAGACCCTAAGCCATGGTTTGGGGAGAGGGAGTTTAGAGCAGTCAATGGGAAGGGAAAGGCCCAAATTCCCAGCCTCAGTCTTTTTAGATTCCCAACCCCTCCCCCTCTTTCAGATGCAAAATCCTCTAACTCACGCTTTGAACTGGCTTCCTTAATCTTCCCCTACCCTTTTCTTCTCCAAATCACCAAAAGGAACTTCTCTGTGAGCCGTCTAGGTCTTTACAGAGAAACTCCCCAGAGTTACCATTGTTTACTAGGGGAACATGGCTTGATCTCTCAGTTACATATTTTTAGACAGGGTTAAAGAATTTCTGATGTTATCTAGCACTTTACCTATGGTGCCTGGTAGCTGGTAAACACTCACTGTTTAAACAGAATTTACCAAGTGGAAAGGAGCTGGCATTTCTGATATCCCTCAATACAAATATTCAACCTAGTCACTAGACCAACAATGGAACTGTCAACACACTCTGAAAGGGGGCTCATAAAAGTACAAAGTTGAAGTTCTCTCCACCATCACAGAATTTACAATCTAGATGGGCGGATGGACAAAGCTCAATTATCCATAATGGCCTCAGCGAAGATGTGATAATACCTCACCTCATTAGCATGTTAGCATATGCTATAGAATATGATAATTTTAAGCTCAGATGAACGATTTTTATTCTTTTTCCCTATAAAAGGCTGGGGTGGGGATCCAATTCATGACATTCCTAAACAACAATGGGGACACTGTTTCCACATTGCTCATTCCAAAAGGCATTTCTGAAAGCTAGAGATAGATGCCTTTTAGAAAGTAGACCACATTTTCTGGCACAATACTTAATTTATTCTTCTTTGATGACATGCCTGGTGGAATGAAGGAAATGGAGGGAGGCCATTACATAAAACCTGATGAGGCAGAATTATAACACAGATGGTATGAGTTTATACAATATTAATTGCTCTTTTAATGTCAAGTTAGTACACATAAAGGCATCAGAGAGTGTGCTGTGCCTCTCCTTCTTAACTACAGAGTTGAAGAAAAATCTAAGAAACAATTATCATGTAAGGAATTTTCAAATTTCAGGTTATAAATGTGAACATTAACCTGCATTTTGATGGTCAAATGTTGTATATTTGTTATCATGATCTGGGATCCCAATCTGGAGTGGGGCTGTGAGAGGTGAGAAATCAAACATGTACTGATTTCCCTCTGCGACAGCCAGGTTTCTCAGAACACTTGGGTAGGAGGGTGGTAGTTTATGTGTCTTTCAGCTGGTACAGAAAGATTGTAGCTAAATAGTGAGAATGACTCGATTGTCAAATTTTCTCCCCAGACACTCTCTCTGTTCCTTGCTCACAGCACTGGTGCCCCAAACCCTGGCAGTAACAATTTGGGATATCGGCCAGAAATCTGAGAAATAGTCAGGGCATCAGCAGAAAGGAGAAAAGAAGGAAAATGAACTTTATTGTGCCTTCTGAAGTGCCAAGCATTGTGATCACTGGGTAGCTATCACACATTATCTCACTTATTCTTCACAGCAGCCCTACAGGAAAACAGAGCTTGAAAATAAGTCAAGGACTACTTAAAATTTGTTTTAAAATCAACCATAATAGTGATTTTCTTTATCCTGGCTCTGTGACAGTGAAGGCATTTTATGGACTTTTTTTGAGACTCAGTTTCCTTGTCTGTAAAATGAAGTGATTAGGTTAGACACCTACTCAGGACCTTGCCAATCTAAAATATTGGCTCAAATGGTCCTTTAAAACAGCGGTCTCCAGCCTTTTTGGCAGCAGGGCCTGGTTTCATGGAAGACAATTTTTCCACAGAAGTGGGGGGGATGGTTTCGGGATGATTCAAGCATATTGCATTCATTGTGCAGTCAAACCTCTCTGCTAATGATAATCTGTATTTGCAGCCGCTCCCCACTGCCTCAGCTCCACCTCAGATCATCAGGCGTTAGATTCTCAAAAGAAGAGTGCAACCTAGATCTATCGTGTGTGCAGTTTACATTAGGGTTCACACTCCTATGAGAATCTAATGCCATTGTCCTGATCTGACAGGAGGCGAAGCTCAGGTGGTGATGAAAGCTACGGGCAGCGGCTGTAAATACAGATGAAGTATCACTCACTTGCCCACTGCTCACCTCCTGCTGTGTGGCCCAGTTCCTAACAGGCCACAGACCAGTACAGGTCTGCATCCCGGGGATTGGGACTACAGCTTTAAAAGAAACCCAGCTAAGCCATTTCCAGACGTAATGCTGTTATGTATAGTATTTCATCAAAAACTTAGCATTGAAAAAACATAAGAACTTGACCAGGAGTCAGGCAAAATGAAAGACAAATTGGAATTTTGGATTCTTTTCACAAATTGTGCTAATCTGTCAAATGCTAGATCTGTAGCTGCAAACATGTGGTAGCATTAAAAACCAGCAAAATTAATGTTAGAATTAATTTGCTAAAAGCTGTAGGCTTTAAATATCAAGACTTTTATGTAAACTTGGGAAAGCTGTTACTAGAGTTTAAGAAACATGCAGTGTGTATGTGGGGATTAATCAAGTATGGAGATTAGTTTAAGAATGGTGGGTTTGAATTGTAAATGAAATAGTTGAAATTGCAGAAAACCAAGGGACTGTACACCAAAACAAGGATAAATAAGACACTTTGTTTAGGAACCAAAAGATAAAACGAACTTTTATATTTAAATTTCTGACACAGAAGTAAAAATGAAGTAAATGTATGACTCTCCCCCAGCAGATTTTAAAGATGTTATAAACTACTATTTAAAGAGAAGCTTTTTGAAGCTTAATGAAGAGGGATAATTAGTTGAGTGGGACAACAAAGACATCAACTAACACAGTAAATAAAAATTGGTTCTTGCCTTTGTTAGGTGATTACTCAAATTGATAGAGTCTATTCAATTTCTAGTTTGTTGTTTATCCTTAGACACATTTAATTTTAAAACATAATTTGAGTTGAGGAATAAATATAAGGCTATCACTACATCTAGTAACTAATAAAAGACATAACATCCAGATAACACTAATAAATAATGTCAGAAGAATGAGTATATTTCTAACAACTGAAAAACATGAAAATACTGGGGGAAAATACCATGATTAAAACACACAAAGGAAGAAAAAAAATTTTATTTCAGGTCAAATTAAAGAAAGCCTAAAGTAGTATGATTGAGTCTGAGGGCTGTTAACATTTGCAAGGTATATATTTTACTTTTAAAAAGCTACATACTACAGTTCATCGAGATCTAATGGTTTCCATGCTTTTGTTTAAATGGTCTTTAAAGTAAATTGCAAATGAAATAACTATGAAAGGATTTACAGATTAGTCAAGTATTACATTCTAAAAATATAATTTAACCCTAGATATTCACTAGAATTATTTGTCTTGCTGTTTCTCCAAAATCAATAAGCAGACCCTATATTTAAAATGGCTTTGTTTATTAGCCTTGATATCCTCCAAGGAAAGACTGAACTTTGGTCTAGTTAATTAATTATGAAAAACATAAAAAGGTTTAACATATTATCATGCAGTATTTTTTTTATAATACATACCAACATATCATGTTTGCTTCTTTAACCTTGAGCTCTTGGATACTTAAAACACATCCTAGAATAATGTTACTTAGTTCAGCAAGTTTATCAATTTGATATCTAAACATTTTTACAAAAATGTAACCCTACTTGAATCCTAACTTCCACATTTTCTTCTTGTTTTTATCTACTAGCAAATAAACCGTGTTAATTCTTAAAGATGCTTTAATAAGTAGCAGCTATAGAATTTGGATCACTAAAAGCTATAAAGGAGCCGTTTGTCTGAGGCATGTTAATCATTTTTTAAACTTAGGGAGTAAAGTTTCAAGTAGTAAAATTCATTAGGGCTTAAAAAAGTGTGGGATGATATGGACAGCTCACTCTTTTCTGAAAGAATAAAAATATACGCAGAGCTCCATGTCAGGTCATAAATTACATGATTTTAAATGATAAAACTGTGTCTTTGCATACTTGATTTTTAAATCATTAGTCTTCTTGTTGACTTAGACATCCTTACAAAAATTTCAAAAGTAAGCTAGATTACATTTGTTTTGAGAAAATAAAATCTCTCTTTCATTTTAAAGTAGATGTCCTCTGTAGGCTGTATCTGTTGAAAGATTCCCTTTTACAGTGAGTGTTAGCCCTGTTATTTAGGTTGTTCCAAGCTTTCATTGCAGTCCTTTCAGGCATCTGGATAATTCAACACATTTCACTGCGCCTTCCTCTCAGCATGAAAAAGGCCAGACAATAGTTGTACTTCCTTCAGCAATCACAAGTCAGGAGACAGTTAAAGAGAATCCCTAAGCTTAGCAGAGAACTACCAAGATGAGGATAAACGTTATCTTTGAGGAGAAAAAAAAAGAAAGAAGCTCCAGAAAATGCCAGTGTGCCCTCTTTCCACATAGGTAGTAGATTATCATGCTTTATCTCAGTTATAGTAGAGAGAATATTAAATGACTTAAAGTTTCTTAACTTTAAATGCATAATTGTCATCTAGAGTATTTACTGGTTAATCACGACATGTTTAAATAACAGATTTTCTAGTGTAAGATTACTAAATAATTGGATAATTATTAACACCACGATTTGCTTGCTTTGGAAGAAAATGTTATTATGGTGATGGTTTTGGAGACTATGCTTTGAATGTAAAACTTTATCTTTTATTGTGTTCCGTGCCATGACATATGTTCCATTTAGAAAATCTATAATGGTGCAAAGATGGACAAATTTAATCAGAAAAGTGATCGGAAAAAAGTGATGTGTGTAAAACATTTCTGGTTTATAGCTTTTTCTTTGATTATAGTATTACAGTCTGCTAGCAATTTTATGGTTTGTAATACCAGAAGTTCTACTTCTAAGGTCACATAAACAGGAAAATCAAAGTGTTTCAAACAGAGTGTAAAAATACCTTTAACACTATTTAATCTTAATAGTGAATCACTTTAATGTCTACTGAGTCTATTCTCAAAGTAGGAGAGTTAATTTGAGAAACAATTTTTCTACTGATGGCAAGCAGATTATTCCTGTGTATTTTCAATATTTGCATAAGTAGTTTGATTTAAAATATTTGACCTGCAAAAAATACAGTTGTTAGTGAGAGAAAACTGTGTTTTAACATACTACTGAGAGAAGCAAAGATTCACACAACAGTGTAATTTTAAAGCATCACATTAACAAAATTAGTTCCACATTGTAAGTGCTAGTATCAACATACTTAATCTGAATTATGCAAGATATAATTTAATTCTATTGTGACTTAATTATTCTTGCCATTCAAAATAAGATTAAATCATTAATAAAGATAAGAAATATTTGTAAATAATGAAATACATTATTCTAAAAAATCAAAATTGGCAAAAATCAGTTTATAAAAAAGTAAAGTTTATTTACAAATGAAATTTAATAAAATGTACATTTTAAACATTCATATTTCAGAAAGTTGATCTACCTCTTGCTGCCATGTGGCCTTCATAAAATCCTTTGAGATTGGGATAAATATATTTTTACTTTCTACATTTTTAAACCAAATTATATTAATTGTGCATGTTCAATTAGTGAAATTTTCTGCTTTTTACCAAGGGGTAAATCTTTCAAAATCAATATTTAGTTCGCATTCACACTATTTGATGAAAGATGTGTTGTTTATTTTATTTACATGGTTTATTTTATTTACATGATTTATGTTGGTGTATGCTATTGAAAAGAAACCCAATTTAAAATTTCATTACTAACTCTAATTTTTTCTTTGTTTTTCTTACATAAGTTTCATAAACAAATTAAGGCTTGATAGACAAAAAAATCAAATTTCATTTCTTCAGGTTGATTTCTGTTACAAGAACAAGATTGATTCATTTAAAAACTATGAAATGTTTGTAAATAAGGGAATACTTATTTTTTTAAAAGTTTGTGAAGACCAGTTTTACAGGATTCTAATGAAATCACAGTTCCTGCTCTAGGATCAAATAGCAAAATAGCATTTGAAATATTTTCTCCTTGGGACCTCCCCCCCACCCATTTTGTTCAGTGAGTGCTCTGATCTGCTGGCTTTGTTTTAGGCCTCAGGGGCATGCACATGAACACATGAACACAGAACCCCATAAATGTAGCAAAACACATCTTTAGGTAGGACACTCAATTTCAGATCCAGGCAAACCCACAGTGTAAGAGTCCTTAACTGCAAGTGTAGTCCAAAAATTTAAAGTAGTAAATACACATAGAACAAAAGCTCTATTGTAGTTGTGTGAGGAACATAATACTCTTAAATTACTTTCTGGTTTCCATGGGGACCTTTTTGTTCTAAGATACCAATCATTAGGTTTAACGCAGCCACTTAATATTATTTCTAAATCAAGTGAAATGATTTCTCAACTGGGCAAAATGTCAATTACCAGTATTTTTAAAGGTGTTAAAATGCAAACTACTTCAGATTGCGGCTTTATATGGCACAATTAAATTTAGAAGTCAATGCAGAAAAATCCCTCCTCGCCTTTTCAGGCAGTGAAAAAAGCTCAAAGTGTGTCTATATTGGGGGGGTGCGGGGCGGGATAGTTTGCTGGATATCTGTTGTTTTTTCTTTTAATCCACCATAAACTGAAAATAGTGGCAAGAATTAAAAAATGATATGAGAATTCTTAGGTTGAGGAAAGATAACAGGTTCTCCCTCCCTTTGGTCAATTTCCATACCTTTCTTACATATTCTTATAGAATATCTGGGCTTCCATGTAGGCATATATGCTACATGATATATACATACACACACACATATATATACACACACATATGAACACTGGCCAATCTGTTTGGGCATAAATGATGTGACTAGGGGCTAGGAGTTGTGGCTCCTTTATTTTGTAGAATGCCTAAGTATTGTTTGTCTCACAATACTGGGAGGGAGCAGGAGCCTAGCGGGAGCCTGGAGCCTTAAGCCCTGGGCTGTGGTCTGGGGGAGGGGATAGGGTTGCGGGGTCACAAGCTCTTAGCTTTTAGCCTCAGCATGACCACAAGTTTTAAAGCATGAAGGGATCACGTGCTTTTCGTTGAGCTGTTAGTTATTCTGACTTTTTTGGGGGGGTGTGTGTGTGAAATGCTTTGTTCTTTAGTTTTTTTGATTCTCGGTAGTTTGGCTAATGATAATTGTTTTCTAAAAGAAAAAGACAAAAATAAATCACTTCGTGTATCAAAATGTCCTAGTTTCCTAAAACCTGTATCTTGTACTTAGTTAATTTTACCTTGCAGCAAATAGGTACTGAGATGGAATAAATTATTTTCGCCAGTTGGTAACTTGATCCAGACATTCTATATGTTGCAAGCCCTTAAAAAAATTAAGAACAAGAAAATATCCTGGTAAAGCAATCTCAAAATACCTTATTCCGGGTATTGTTCTGGCTTTAAAGGGAAGGAGGGGTGGGAGGAGCGGTGGGAGTTGGTGGGGGCGCGTAGGAAGACTTTGGGAGGATGTCTTGTTTAATGAACTGTTAAAACTTTTGGAAAATTTTAAGCTAGTAAAGTCCCTCAATATAGTATTTCCATTTGAAAGCCTCTTACTTGAATATTTCACTTTTGGGGAGCTACTTCTACTTGTTCCCTTTTAATAAGACGATTTCATCTTTTCCAACTCTCTTCTGTCTCTTGAACCAAGACACATGGAGTCAGAATGCCAAATTAATACTTTTGATGATAATGAGATTTATTTGGGAACATTTTCCAAAATCAGGGTAATGGGTCTTTTTGTTCTCATGGTGAAGAGGATGAGGATATGTTTACTCATTGACCAGGAACTCTGGCTGCAGCTGCAGGACACAATTAATTATGCTAATAGTTTGTGAGGAGCGGATGTAACTCCCCCACCCCCCCTTTTTTCGGGGGCGGTGGGGAGGGGAATTTGGCAAAAGGGGAAGGAGACGTCCTGGGGTCGGATCACATGATATTATCTTCGCGCCACTTTCGCAAAAACCCTTTTTTTACTCCAGGTTTTGCTCGAGCTCAAAGGTACAGTTCTTATCTTGCTTTAATACAATGTTTCTTCAAGTCGAGTCTAAGATCTCTTCCCTCCCCCTCCTCTTCTTCTCACAGCGAGTCGTTACCATTAAAGGTCGAAAGTTGCATTGCAGTTGGTGCAATCTCACAGGAGGGATCTGGTTGGGTAGTAAACTTCGGGCTGCGTAGTTTCCAGAAAGCATCAGGCAGACTCGCCAGGGTGGGCTGCAAGGTCTGAGCGTTTTATGAAAAGTGGAGAAAGCCCACCTGTGGGAGTGACTCCCTTTGGAGAAATGAATGTGGCTTTCGTTGCATCCACCGCTGACTCCTGAGGGGCGCTGGCCATTCAGGTTGGACTCCATCGCGGGCCAGGGGCGGGAGAGGCCAGTCTTTTGTAATCTGCTTGCCTGAGCTACTACTGTGCACCAGGTTGAGAATCACATGGCGTCCTTGTCCTCTTCTGGGCTTTGGGCTGCCACAATCATCCGTGGTAACAATAGTGGGGAGGGAGGGATCCGGCTTCATTTTGCGCCCCCTCCCTCGTACCTTACCCCCGCTTACCTTCCAGTGTTTTCCTCCCCAGGACCCTGCATGCTCACTGCTCTCTGATTTGTAACCCCATCTCCTGCACCCCCACACCCATGCTCCCCAAACCCCCTCCTGTGCCCGTGTCCGCCAGGGACGTAGAGAAGGTGTTGTCTGGTTAGCGCATTTTGTCCAGTGTTTCAAGTCTGGTATGCTTAAATCCATTTTGATTGTGCATCTTAAACTAAGACATTTTATTTTCTACAGAGTGCATTTGAGCTTTGGCCTTTAAGCAGCCCGCTCTTATTAGCCGGGGAATGAGAACGGAAAGCAAGATAATTGCACCGTATCTTCCTTGCATTTGTGCCTGTACTTGGTGGCTGCTACCGTTAACGATACCTGCCAAGAAACCCTGATTTAGTGGGTGAGGGGGGCGCCTGGCAAAGGCGAAACCCTCCTACCGGTAGCACAAGGTGCCAGAGGTTAAAAGTTTCACATGTGCCTAGAGTGAATATGCTGTGTATGTATTTCTCCCCTCTTCAGGCCTTAGGAACACTTTCAATCTAGCGGCTAGGTGACGCGCATGCGCGCGCGGGGTGGGGGAACACCCCGGTCCCACGACTCCGTGGGCCTCGTCGTCTATCTCCGATGGGGGGATGGGGCGAGCGTTGCAGGAGCGGGACCGGACGAGGAGGTAGCGAGTGCGCCATCCTGGGCCGGACGCCAGTGGCACCGGCTCCAGCACCAGACACCGCCCAGGCTGGTGTCCCAGGCGCGCCTTTAATTCAGGAATCCCACTCGGGGGAGAGAGAGGGGAAAGTGCCAACTGCGTTCGGCCCGTGGGTAACTGGGGCTCGGTGGGGTTTTCACTTTGGCGGGGTGGGGGTTCCGTTTCCTAATTCCTGTGCGGGCCGGGTGGGCGGGGGCGGGCTTTTTTCCCTGGGCTATTAAAGGCAGAGGGGCGGGCTTTTCCCAGGGATATAGCCGCGACAGAGGGCCGAGGGGACGGAGCGCTCCTCAGGTGGTGGCGGGGAGGCTCTTGGCCCCGCGTCGTTCTGGACGGGGGCGCTTTGGGGTGAGATGTGCTCTCGCGGCCCCGATTAATTTACTGAACGCTTTTTCTCACTTCTCTTCCTCCTTGGGCTCCGCGGGAGGCTGCGCTCGCGCCCGACACCCGGAGCGCTCGGGTGGCGCGCTCGGCCGGGGCAGCATGTGGGGAAGGGGGTACGAGGAGAAGGGTGGCCGGTGCCGGATCGCCGCGCGCGCCACCTGCGAGGGGCGGGCCGGAGTCAGGTCCCGCGCGTGGTTCCTCGGGCGGGCGGCCGGGCCAGAAGGGGGGACCTTAGTTGGGGCAGCTGTGATGGGGAGAATTGACTGGCTGGGTGGGAGGGGACGGAGCAGGCGAGACCTGAGAAAAGCAAAGTACCAGAGTGCAGTTGAGGGATAGCGGGGAACGCGCGGGAAATGACTGTTTTCTCCTCCACTGCTGACCTTTAGGTTCCTGGAGAACTTTGGGGGTTGTGAAATGAGGGGGTGCACGTGGAGGGGAAGAAAGGACTCCCCTCCCCCTTGGCTTCTCTCCCACCAACCGGGGAATGGAGGGGGAGGGAGGCGTGGGCTTGGCGCGTTTTTGGTGCTTTGAATGGAGAACTCCGTTTCCCATGATGCTTTGTTTCTTTCTCTTTAATCTCGGTGGCGGCCGCGGCAGCACGAGGACGGGAGCGCGTGGTGTGAGCAGCTGGAGCACACCCTGGGCGCGCCGGCCGCTCCGGACTTCAACGGGAGCTTTAGGTAAGGGTGTGAGAGAGGCGGGAAGAGGCAGAAGGGATGCACAAAGGCCTATAGGGAAGGCCTTTTTGTTTTCTTCTTTTTCTGTCTTAACAATCTAAAGAGGTTGGAGAGGGACTGCCCAGCACACGCGAGGTGTCCCAGATGAACGGTTAATTAGAGAAAGGTAATAACTAGAAGGCGCGCTCTGAGGGGCTCCGGGCTCGGTTTTGCCAGGTTGAGTAGTCAGCAGATACTGTGCATTTTGAGTTAAGTTTGGAGTATTTTTTTTAATGGAAGAAAAGGTCTTTACAGACATACTCAGTGTAAGAGGAAAAATGTTATTCTTCTCATTTCTATACTACATTTATTTTTCCCTAATAGAGAATTGATTTCAGATTTACATATAATTTTTATGAATCAGTTTAGTTTTAAAGAGTTATTAAGACTAGTTTGGTGGCATGGGGTACCATGATGAAAGTCCAACATTTAAAATTCCCTGATTTATTTAACGAATTATAAATTCTGTGTTCCTGAGAAGTTTTTTTCTTAAACAAAATTTATCCCGTCATGAAAGAGGTAGGGGAACCTTCTGAACTATTTTCAAATAGGGGCTAATTTGATTTAATCAATGCAGCTACTTCCTTGCTGCATGTTCTTGGGTAAAGTAAGCACTTGGAAATGGGAGAAGGTTTTCTTATGGAAGATAATGACATGAAGGAAAGAAGAGCTAATTTGCCTTCTTTGGGTTTAATGGAGAAAATGGGTCCATAAATGTTTAAACAGAAGTAGAGCCCTTTGAAACAGATCAAAATGTGACATCTCTTAGCCATCTGTGCATTATGTGAAGAGTGCAAGACAGTGTTTCTTAAACCAGCTCTAAAATTTCTCTAATTTTCTATTAATGGGGTGGGGGCAGGGAACATTCATTTAATCTAACAGAGTCACTTTCTATATGGAGCTCAAAAGCTCTGTATGAGCTCAAGACTCAAATATTCACCCTGATTTTTACATGCATCTTTCTCTGGGTCTGCCTCTTATAAAATTGGGGTGGGTATAATGGGCCATCAAAGTGCTGAGATGCAGATATCAAGTTTTCTTAGATGGAAAGGGGGAGTCCAAAATCCGCTTATACTTAACAATTGGACTTTTTGCAGTTGCCAGTGTTATTCATGTTCAATTCTGTGTAAATAATTCAGATTATTAATATTTCTCAGGATTTGGTTGAAACTACAAAACCTGGCTTGAACTCTAAGCCAAAGGAAAGCTTGTTTCAGGAATATTAACTAGTAGTTTACTTGTTTACTTTCTAATGTGTGTGTGTGTTTTTTTAACCAGGTGAGTCTGCATGGATCTGTAAGGATGGAAAAGAAGAGCTCATGGAAGACTTAAAATTTTGGTACAGGGATAGGCCTTGGCCATGTAAAAGTGCTTACAGTGCAGGTAGTTTTTTGAGATCTACTGCAATGCAAGCACTTCTTACATTACCATGGTGATTTAATCAATGGCTACTGAGAACTGTAGTTTGTGCATAATTAAGTGGTTGATGCTTTTGAGCAGCTTCTTATAATGTGTCTCTTGTGTTAAGGTGCATCTAGTGCAGTTAGTGAACCAGCTTAGAATCTACTGCCCTAAATGCCCCTTCTGGCACAGGCTGCCTAATATACAGCATTTTAAAAGTATGCCTTGAGTGATAATTTGAATAGGACAAGTTTCAAAGGTTTGTTTTTTGCTTTTTCATTGTTAGGAACAGATGGTTGGGGACTGTGTGCAGTGTACAGTTGTGTACAAAGGATAAGATTGGGTCCTGGTAGTACCAAAGTGCTCATAGTGCAGGTAGTTTTGGCATTACTCTACTGTAGTGTGGGCACTTACAGTACTCTCGGATAATGAATCTCTTGTTGGGGAGAGAATCTTCAAAGATACTGCTAGTCACAATTAGTTTTGCAGGTTTGCATTTCAGCGTATATATGTATATAGGGCTGTGCAAATCCATGCAAAACTGATTGTGATAATGTATGCCTTCTCCATCTTTGCGAGCACCTTCAGGCACATCTCCAGCATTCACGCCCATTCATCCGTGGGTGGGGATTTGTTGCATTACTTGTGTTATATGTAAAGTATTGCACTTGTCCCGGCCTGTGGAAGAAAAGAGGATTTATCGTCTTCTTATTTTAATTTTTAAAAATTGTAAGTTCTGATATTTATTAATTGTAAAATGATCTGTTTTGCTGTTGTCGGGTGGATAACGATGCAATTTTGATTAGTATAATAGGAGAAAAATTGCACGGTATCCATCTGTAAACCGCAAGACCTTTGTTGGCGACATTCTTGATCAGTACTACAGTAAGATAGATGGTAAAATCCTTTCTGTAGTTACTCCTGTTAAAAATATTTTGAAATGTATTTGGATTCCTAAAAACTATGATAACTGATTTTAAATAAAATGTATTTGAAATTATTAAGGGTGTGTCTTGGCAGTTCGGTCAATAATCAGATTGTTACTGAATGTAAACAAATCTGAAAATAAATGAAATTTATAGATCTGAAAAAACTGAGCTTTTTTTAAATATTAACAATGCTAGAGGATTTTAAAAAAATCTCTTGTGGGGGGGTGTCCTAAAGGAAAATTTGGTCGTAGCTACTTTTCAAGTTTGCATCTATATAAAGCACTGAGAGGCCTAGTTTGGGGGATGTTATGCTAACAATATTTGGGCAGAATGTACTAATTTTAAGCCCATGTGCTCATCCTTCGGAAAGGAATGCAAAGTTGTAAACCAGTGGGCCATTTGCCTTTGAGGAACTGGGCACATTTGAGATCATAGAGGAGAGAAAAACAAACTCGTCAGTTAAACTCAGTTTTGGGTTCTCTGAAATATACTTGTGTTTGATGGAAGGGCCACTGAGAGAAACAGATGCTGCCTTGCTTTGGAGGCTAGGAAATGGGAACCTGGATGTGGGCTTACTGTTACTATTTAGAATTCAGGGGACTTTTGTAGGGTGACTAACCTAAAGCAGCAATTTCTCATGCCCTGCTGGTCGGTTGAGATAGATTACAAAGTAGAAAAAGTAAGTATTGTCTAATAACAAGTGTAAAGTTTCTTCAGCTAGGTGCCACTTAGGTGAGGCAACTTGGATCCTGAAGTGGCTCTTAAACTTTAGCACTCGTTAAAACAGATAAACCAACCCTGTCTAGCTCCAGAGACTGATTGTGTAGGTCTGGGGTGGGGCCTGAGGATTTGCATTTCTAACCTGTTCCTAGGTGCTGGCACTGCTGGCCACACTTTAAGAACCACTGCTCAGAAAGAACCAGACTTCCAGGGTCAAGGACAAATGAAGTTAGCAAAGGAAGTTGTCTATTTTAAATTTCAGATTGGTAAAATTGAAAGGACTCTAGGCAGGTCCTGGTTCACTTTCCCCTTCTATGTTTCATATTTTAATGTTTATTTTTTAAACTAACATGTCTTTGGCAGATGAAAAAAACTAGGAGTGTGGTAGCTTTACTGTCTGCCAACATGAGCGTTTAGATCTCATCAAAAAGGTACTGGCAGAACTAAAGATGGTATCGGTATGTGTCATTCTTATTTCCTGGTGCCATGGAATTTTCTAATTTTGAAACCCTTTTGATTTTTCCTCATAACATTGGTCCAATTTAGTCAATAAGAGGAGCTCTTATTGAATTGCACTTTAGAGCTAGTTGCCTAAGGCTTCAATTTCCTCATTAGGGAAAATACAGTGATAACATTGGTCTACCTCAAGGATATGTGGGCTAAGCAAGTTCTCTTTGGTGGTGGTGGTAGGGGAGATGGATTTTAATTGTTAATGATGAAGTGAAATCTTAATGAAAAGAGACTTGGGGTAGTAAATTTTGTCTTCCAGTATTAAGTATGTGTGTGTGATTTTTTAAAAAGTGACTAATGCTTGAGGCAATTACACAAACATAAAGAACTCTGCAGATATTTCCTGTGCTGTCTAATGCTTACTATTTTGTTGGTGCCTAATCATAGTTAAGTTTGATGTGGCAGCAAAGCAACGGTCTCCCTCCCCTCTAATAAAGTAGCTCAGTAAAAAAGGGGATTAAAGCTTATTTGTTATAATCTTTAACACCACCAAACCTCCACTTTAATAATACAAGTTTATTGTCTCTAGCAGTTCACTGGTGCTTTACCTAAGGTGGCTAGTATGCAGACAGTTACTGCAGTTTCCACTTGTAATAGGCATGTGTGAGGGGCTGTGTTCCTTAAGGTAGGACACTCTGTCCACTAGAGGCTCAATTTCCTCATCTAAACTTAGGGCTGACCTTGATGATCCTAGGGTTTTCTCTTGTCTCAAAACTGGTTCTGTCCTTGTTAAAGTTAGACTTAGCCAGTAATTCTAAAAGTGTTTGCATTTAAACCATTTGTTTAGAATATTTGGGAATGGGATAATTTAAACTATCAATCATGGGCAATATTACTAATACATGCATACATAACCATATAGAGCTTACTCATTTTGAAAGAATTGCAGTAAGTTCAGCAGAAGCACTACCAGGTATACTTTTTACTTTTGATTCAGAGGGTTATTTAATGCCCCAGGGTTTCCAAGGTCATCAGTGTGCACATAGATCTCCCTAGACAGAAGAGTCAATGCAGCATAGGTATTAATTAGCGCAAACATATGTTGACTTGGAAGTTGCTTTTTTGGCGATTGTCAGTCATATTAGCTTTGAAACAAGGGACAGATAGCAAAATGGTTGAAGATACTAACATTCTAGCTGAAAGAATTTTTCTTTACATATCATAGTCCAGCTTGATTTATTTATTTATTTATTTATTTATTTTTGAGATAGGATCTCACTCTGTTGCCCGGGCTAGAGTGCCGTGGCATCAGCCTAGTTCACAGCAACCTCAAACTCCTGGGCTCAAGCAATCCTTCTGCCTCAGCCTCCCAGGTAGCTGGGACTACAGGCATGTGCCACCATGCCTAGCTAATTTTTTCTATATATTTTCAGTTGGCCAACTAATTTCTTTCTATTTTTAGTAGAGACGGGGTCTCACTCTTGCTCGGGCTGGCTTTGAACTCCTGACCTTGAGCGATCCTCCCACCTCGGCCTCCCAGAGTTCTAGGATTACAGGCGTGAGCCACCGCGCCCGGCCTCTAGCTTTATTCTTTAGTAACTGAGGACACTGAGGCTCAAGAAGAGTGAAATTGCCCATGGTTTTGATAAATTAACAATTAAGAATGGATATGATCAAAGCCATGCTAGACATTTGGAGGCAGGGAGGAGGGCATGTAACCCAGGCTGGGAATGGAGTGTGGCTGGCTCAAGAGGTTCTTCCCAGAGGTGGTGTCCTGAGGAGAGTTAAGGCAGGCAAAGAAGGCCAATGAAGGATCTTTTAGGCAGAGTTGTTTCTGCCTAAAGGGGAGGAAGACATTGAATGGAGGCTCTTCCAAGAACTGCTCTTAGTTCAGAATGTCTTGTATGAGTGAGGGGATAGGTAGGCTGGGGCCAGATCACAGAACCTTGTCCTGAATGGAAAAGGAAGGAAGTCACTTATTTTAAATAGAGAACCCAAAATTTACCCTTTTAATAATATCTCTCTGACAGTAGTGTAGAGGCTGGCTAGGGGAGCACTGGGCTGGAAGCCAGTTAGGAGGGCATTTTACAGATGGGAGATGACGATTCAAATCGGGACAGAGGCAGAGGGATAGAGTCAGAGGCAGATTTCTCCTAAAAATACACGGATCCATTTAATACAATTTAAGTCAACATCTCAAAGGGATGGTTTTCAAAATTCACTATAATTCTAAAGTTCATCTGTAACAATATATATGGAAGAATAGTCAAGAAAATACGGAGAAAAAAGGAAGCAGGAAGTGGAATATGTGTTAACCTATTATAAAGCAGCATTTCAAAAGTGATGATAATGCAAAAAACGATGCCTGTAGCTGAGATTTCTGTTCTGTTTGATCAAAGTATATATAAGTATTTAGATTATCATTAAAGTACCAGTCCAAACTAATAAAGAAAAGATGGATTGGTCAATAAAAGTTGCTGGGACAATTGGTTAGCTATTTTGAAAACAAACAAAACAAACAGCCAGAGCTCTCCTTCATCCCACGCATCAAAATAATTCCAGATGGATGAAGGGTTGAATATAAACAATGAAACTGCACATTGTTCTTGCTCCTTTTCTCTGTACTTAAATTTTTCATAACAATTTTTAAAGGGATCAAACTATAAAAGACCAAGAAGAAAATAAGGTGACTATATGACCATGAGATTGGGAAAAACCATTTTAGACTTAACATTGATGACAGAAACCACTGACAAAAAGATGGATTTGAACACAAAAAGTTCGCATCAAAAACCGTCTTAAAATGAAAAAACAAAAGACAAACTAAAAGACCATGGTGTTTAATGTAGGACATAGGAATGGTAAATATCCTTTATTCATTCAACATTCATACATTCAAGGAATGTTTACTGAGTATCTATTATGTGCTAGGCACACACTCGGGACTAGGGAATCAATATGAACAAAGTCCCTGCTCTCACGAATCTTCTATTCTAGTGAGGGGAAACAGAAAATAAACAAATATTTAGTATGTTAGATAATAAGTGCTATGCAGAAAAATAAAGCAAGTGTACTTGTTTTCTAGGGCTGCCATAACCAAGTACCACAAACTGAGTGGCTTAAAACTACAGAAATGTGTTCTTTCATAGTTCTGAAGGCTAGCAGTCCAAAATCAAGGTTTCAACAGGGCCATATTCCCTTTGAAAGTTCTAGATGATGATCCTTCCTTGCCTCTTCCTAGCTTCTGGTGGTAATTGGCAATCCTTGGAATTCCTTGGCTTGTAGACACATCAATTCAATCTCTGCCTATGTTGTCACACAGCACTATCTCTATGTGTCTGTATGTGCCATTGGATTTAGGGCCTCCCCTAACCCAGTATGACCTCATCTTAACTGGATCACATTTGCAAAGACATTATTTCCAAATAAGTTCACATTTACAGTAACTAGGGGGTTAGACTTGAACATATCTTTTGAGGGGACTCAGTTCAACCCAGCATATTTGTCCAAGTTTACACATCTAATGAGCCATTTAGGAGTGGGGAACCTGTGGCCTTAGGGCCACATGTGGTTTTCTGGATCCTTGAGTATGGCCTTTTGACTGAATACAAATTTTACAGAACAAATTGTTTTAATAAAGGGATTTGTTCTGTGAAGTTTGGATCCAGTTGAAGGGCTGCATTTGGGGATCTGGAGGGCCTTGGGGGTCACAGGTTCCCCACCCATTCCAGTTCATCCTCAATAATGATATGTGCAAATTAAGACAACAGTGAGTTCTTTCTCATATATCAACTTTACCATGGTTAAAAACATTGAAGATAAGAGTACATACTGTATAACTCCATTTATATGAAGTTCTAGAATAGATTAATCTCTGGCAGAAAAAAAATCAAAGCAATGGTTGTCTCTTGGAAGGGTGGGGATGTCTTAACAATGAAGAGACATGGAAGACCTTTAAGGGGTGATGGAAACGTGCTATATCTTGACAGGAATTTGACTTACATGGGGTGTATGTGTTTGTCAGAACTCATCAAAGCATCGACTTATGATTCGTTCATTTTCATATCAAACATACCAAAATTATATGTTCATTTTACCTAAAAATAAACCCAAATATAGACTCTAGTTAATGATAAGCATGCTGAAGCATTTAGGGATAAAGTGAACTGATGCGGCAACTTACTTTGAAATACATAAAAAAATAAGAGGGAAGATGGATGGATAGATGTATAGATTTATGCTAAAGCCAGTATAGCAAGCTGTTAACAATTGTTGGACCTAGGTTGTAGGGATGCGTGTATTCACTATACAATTTTTTCAGCTTTTCTGTATGTTTGGGAATTTTTATAATAAAATGTTGGGAGAAAAAATGATCAGAAGAGGGAAGAATATAGATAATGATAATAATGACTAATGTTTACTGAGTGCTTACTATGTGCCAGCCACTGTGCTTTCCATGCAATATTATCTTCTAATACAACAATGTATGAGCTAAAACTTCTATTATTTTTATCTTACAGATAAAGAAACTGAAGCTCATAAATGTTAATAACTTGCCCAAGATGACACAACCCACGAGTAGCAGAGCCAGGCTAGGAATCCAGTCGGATTCTAGAGTCCAGATTGTATATAGAATCAGATTGTAAGTGGGGTCATCTTCCTCATAGTTCATCTAATTAAAATGTAGCACCTGGAGTAACTTAACCCCAAAGCCCACATATGTTCTCCCCACTCTTTGCAGTCTTTCTAGATTGAGTCCCAAATTTCTGGCAAGCACTGCTGAAACACAGAGGAGGAACAGCAGGTGGTGGTGTTAGGTAGAGGGTTGTGGAAAGTGATGTGGGATAGTGGAGGTGATGGAGAAAGACGATGAGTTCACTTTTGTACATTCAGGTTAGAGAAGTCTTTGGGACATCCTGGGAAAGATAGAAATGGCACGTACTAGAGCTGAGGACACCGATCTGATTCTGGGTGGCCGTTGAAGCCTTGGCAGTGAGAAGAGCAGAGAAAGTGGTGTCATAGAGCTCGACATTTGTTGAATATCCCAATTCTACGTCATTTTCACTTAAGAATATCTGGTCTTGTGTTGGAAGATACCTGGATACTTCTATACCTAAACAGCTTTAAAGCTCTATCTTTTATAAGAAAATATGAAAAAATCTCATGGGTCATATTCATCATATCACATGGTGAATGTTTTTAACAAGACAAAAGAAAAGTAAGTTAACTTTGGGAACCATAAAATTGTTTCTGTTTATAGCAAAGTGGGAGCTCTTTCATATTATTCCAGTAATCCCTCTTGTTTGCCAAAAATTTTTCTAGCCCTAGATTACTTTGACTGTATGCCAGAGCCCTTCTAATGTTTTAGGGGAACCAAGTAGCCAAACTACATCTGTTTTACAGTGACTTCTGTTCTTTTGTTAGTTTAAGTGATTTATGTACAATTGTGTTTAAAGGGACAATCCTATTTAAACACTGTACTATACATGTTGGAAGACAGGGATGGTTTCTCAACTGACTTGTCAGAAGCAATTATAATTACTATCTATAATATTGGTTTTTAAAGTATATAAAATTTTACTTTAGTACAGTCATTCAACAAAAGCTTAAGCATCTGTAATTTGCTTAAATTGCTTTGGCCACCAAAGCAAGAATCTATTTCTACAAGCTGCTCAAAAGCATCCACTTGGGAAATGATTGTTACAGTCATTGCTTCTAATTTATTTCAAGCATATCCCATGGTTTTGAATAATTTGAAAGCAAGTATGGTTTAGCTTAATACCTAAGTATGTTATTTTAATTTTGACAGGTCTCTTAAATTCTAGGATTAGGACTGACTGTACTGAGTATAAATGGAAATGAGTATGCTTATTTGAAGGTAAAAACATATTTTCAATAATCTTTTAAAGACAAAAACTTTGAAGGTTTAGGTGCTGATTTATGTCATACTATGGCTGGACAAAATTCAAGTTAGAGATTTATAATCTTTAATATGAATAATTGGAAGCAGTGTTTGAATAAATAGTGATTCTTTCTTGGTCGTGAAACACATCTTAAATCAGAAACCAAGAACATTGTTTTTACTTCATCAAGTTGATCAGCTTTCACTTCCTTTCTTCCTGGCCCACAGTGTGATCTTCCCCACACTTTAGACTATAGCTGAAACATGGCTTAAACTTTTACTTGTAGGTACATTATTAACAATAAGCACTAAAAAAAACGCTTGACTGCCTTAGTACTCTTTGTGTGTGTGTGTCTGTCTGTGTGTGTCTGTGTTTAGCATTGTGCTTTTAAAGTGTGGTCAGATGAGGTTCTACCAAGTGATCTTAGAAACTGGCCTGCCATATGATAATCTCTATTTTAGCTCTTAGTACAGATTCTTTAGAATACTGAATGTCAACCATAAATGATCACATTATTCTCTACAAACTCTGCATCATTTGTTCTACCAATTTGTGTGTATGTTTGTGTGTGTGTGTGTCTTGTGATAGGGTAACCAGTCAGTAGGGGTTTTAGTTCTGCTGAATTGATTTTTTAATCATCACCCCAGGCAACCACTGGTCTAAACAGGAAAATAGTGGCAAGAGTCCACAGCCTTGAATTCTGGTCTGAGCTTGCTAGAAACTTTGTTATGTGACCTTGGATGTGAAAATTAAACTCTCCTAGTCCCTCAACTGTAAGTGAAGACCATGGCATCCTTTTACTATTTTAAAGATTTGTTTTCTTGTCCCACCCTAAAGGGGAAATCAAGGTACCTTTTCCTTGGGCAGTACAAGGATCTAGTAGTAGATATCTCCCCAAATTTTTTGTTAAAGGTTGGGTCAGTGATGGGGAAATCTAGCTGGTGCTTATTTGGAAAATTACAGGACATTAATTTGCTGCTTTGCCAGCTGATTATTTTCGGGGAAGGCTTTGCCAGATTTGATGATGGGGAGACCCTAAATTGAAGGCATCTAGTTTCAATCATAAAGTGTAAGCATGCAATATTTTCTGTTAATTTTGGGGTGACTTGATTTGTCTGCTAAATTCCCAACTTTTTGACTAAGTAGGTAAATACCTACCAAACCAGATTATATGACCTTAAGCAATTTTCAGGCTGGAGAACATCGACTGCTCCAGCAAGAACGGCAATGGAATTAACGTTTCTAGACTGCTTATTGTGTGCTGGATGTTTGTTTTACAAATATTATCTCAGTGGAGCATCACAAGGATCCTGGAAGGTAGGGGTTTTTGAAGCTCAGAACAGTCACCTATTGTAATTTTTAAAAAATTTTACTGTAATTTGGCCAAAGTCACAAATTAGTAAAAAAATAATAAATTGGCTGAAATGCCCCATTCTTCAGAGAAACTCTATTTGATCATATTGTGGAAAATAGCACTGCCCCAACACATACCATTTCTATTGTAGTGTTTACTGTGTCACTCATGACAATTTATAATTATTTATTCATTTACTTGTCTCTTGCCTATTTTCCCAACTAGAATGTAATCTTCACAAGGGCAGGGACTACCTCAATATCAGCCTTGTTTGCCACTGTGCCCCCACCACCCAGCTAAAGTGACTGGTACATCATATTCCTTTAATGAATGAATAAGAAAGTTTGTCTGACACGAAATGCTCTTTTCTTCCCACTAAACAACATTAACTCACATATTTATAGATGGAAAAGCTGAGACTCAGAGATGTTAAATGACTTGCCCAGGAGGCCTCATATAGATTGGACCACAAAGGTTGGTCGTGGTCCAAGGACCTGTTACTGTGGAGACTGACACTGGGCCCAAGTTGCTTGTAGTTTGGTTTACTATAGAACCACCAAATAAGCAGCACAAAGGATCTGGGATCAAGGATACAAGTGAATAAGTGGATGCAGTCCCCAGTGACTCACTAGCTCCCCGCAAAGGTCTGATGGTCAAGGCAGTCCTCCAGTGGTGAGAAACTTGCCAAGTGGGAAGATCCCTGATTTGGTACCTTTGTACATTATGCTGGGAGTGGCCACATCCTTCCTCAAGGGGCTGCCCGCTATAGCAGGCAATTCTTTGTTGCACTATGGTGTTGTGTTGAGGCCTTCTATTTTTCACTGGGTCATCGGGCTCCCCAAGTGACACAAGTGCTTAGTGGCAGAGTAAATTCAGCTCTCCTGGCTAAAAGCCAGGTTCATTTCACAATGCATACTGATGTCGTTTACTGTTACTGCCCAGCATAGTAGGATATGATGTGATAATTATCTGGGAAATATCCATGTAGGAGAAGGGGAGAGTCAAGTTATGGGGCTGCAAAAGTAGACTCAGAATCATGAGGTTATGGTCTAGAAATGGTCTGCAGTGGAGGAAAGCATGTGACCTTAGACAATTTACTTAACCTTTCTGTGACTCAGTCTCCTTAGCTGTAAAATCAGAGTAGAACATGTTTTATGAGGATTAAATGAATTAATATCTGTAAAGCACTTAAAATAGTCTGACACATAATAAGTGCTATATTAGGGCTAATTAAATAAAATAAGTACAAATAAAAATAAAATAAGGTGAAGAGAAAGAGAGTTTTAGATAGGACAGCTTGACCCATCTTTGGGTCCCTATTTGTCAATTGGGATTTTTGCCTCAATGGCAACGTATCTCTGATTTTATTGTTTTCCCCATAGGTTTTCAAAATTGACTTTATAGCTAGCTTTATTAAAACAAAGTAGTTTCTCCTGACTCTCACACCTGAAAGGTTCAAACAGGCCCAGGGAGCCAAAGGTTTAAATACCAGAAAATCTTAAGAGAGAACAGAGGAAAGCTAGAATTATACGTTTCAACAAATGTTTTATGATGGAAACTCATTAAACTACATGAATGTGTGAAAATAATGCCCTGCACTTGTATGATACTTTTCACTTCCCCCCCAAATACTTTCATGTCTAGTATTTTATTTGTTCTCATAAGGTTTGTGTGTTGTTGGGAGAGCAGGTATTCTCATTAGACATAAGAAGGAACTGAATTCAGAGACATTAAATTTATTCAACCAACATTTACTAAGCCCTTACAATGTGAGAGGAATTTTTGATACAAAGATGAGTGAAACATAGTGCCTGCCTTTAACTAAACCAACTATTGAAATACAGTATATTAAATATCATAGAGTACATAAGGTATAGTAGGGGCATATTGGTCAATTCTGCATGCGTGCATGCGTGTGTGTGTGTGTGTGTGTGTGTGTATGTGTGTGTAATGGGGAGGAAATCAGGCAAGGCTGCACAGAGGTGCTCCTTGGATTGGGTTATAAACATTGGTGTACCCAGAAGTATTTAATAATGGGTTTTCCAGAGAAAACATAGTCCTGTCTTGTGACATATGCCAATTTCTGTGGTGTAAATACTCCCACCATAGCTAATTTCAAGCTACCAATATGATGTCATTGCATGCAGAGTTGGGAAGAGACGCACAGCAGCATTGCCACCACACAGATATAATGGCATAGATAGCATCGACAGCATAAATAATAGTAAAATGTAGTAAAATACTTAGGAAGTGATGAGTTTTGACTATTTATTGCCTTTGCCTTTAATATAGCTTCCTTAATTTGAAGTTGATATAATTCAATTTTTAATAATGGCGGTGTTTTAATAACTAGTTCACAAAGTGTGTGTTAAACAATTAGCTCTCGTGAGTCTGTGAACTGATTCCAGCCCACCACTGGCAAAGACTGAGTTGTCAGATAAGTAAGGGGAGGAAGGGCATTCCAGGTAGAGGGAACCACATGTGTCAAGGCAGAGAGGTGTATGAAACAGCATGGTGCTTTAAGGAATCTGCACTGTGGTTTGGCAAGTGTTCTTAGAACCAAATGTACTGTGATGCTAATGATTTTTAAGCTTCAAGGCTCCTCACTTGTGGGAACTCTTGCTCCAGAGAGCCTCTTACCTCATTTTGTATTTGTAATTTAGCATCCTTTTTCTTAAAGAGGCCTCACTCAATGGTATAAACTTCAGATGCCAAATATCTTTAAATCACCCCCCAAGTGTCCTATTCAAGAAAGAGTGGAGCAGGGGGTGATGTTGCTGAGGACAATGGAGAATCTTTCATGTCACACAAAGAGGTGGACTTTATTCTATAGACACTAAGGGAAGTGATCTGGTCAGATTTGTGCTTTGCCAGCACCATCTCTGGCTGCATGTGGAGAATGGGTGGTGGGGCCAGAGTAAGTGTGTGCGGGTCAGTTAGGAGGCTCTGGTAGTAGTCTAGGAGGTTTGGACTAGAACAGTCATGGTGGAGATGGAGACAAATGCATGGATTGAAAAGATATTTAGAGGCAAAATGAGTAGGACTTTGTAGTTTATTATATTGTACTATATGTGGAGGAGTAATGAGGAAGAAGAAACAAAGGTAACACTCAGGTTTCTGGCTTAGGTCACAGAACGGATGGTGGTTTCACTGACCAGGACAGAGACCCGTAATTAAGGTATATAAAACTATAGAACACACAGAAGGCATTCATGAATGTGTGATGAGCTTTTCAATCAGCTGGATTTGGGTTCAAATCCCAGCCCTGACACTTTTAGCAGAACTAGAAACTGGAAAGTTATTTAAACCGTGCCTCAGATTCTGCATCTCTAAAACTTGATGGGGTTGTTATGGAAATGAATTGAAGTTTGTAAAATATATTCTCAATAAATCAGAAGAAAGCCATGTGTGGAGTGGGGAAGAAAATGAGCTCACTTGTGTTGAATTGGAAGTAACTGTGGGATCTCCAAGTAGAGGTATCTAGTATGGAGACAAAGCCCTGGAAATACTAATATTTAAGGTACAGTTGAATAAAGAAGGTCCAATAAAGGAGACTGTAGATGAGTGACCAAGAAGATAGAAAGAGGACTAGGAGGTAGTGATGTCATGTAAGTCACTGGTGAACCTCTTAGCATCATAACTTCACAGTAAATTGGCTTTAATCCTGTCCATTTCAGCCTCCCTGCCCCCATTCCCACTATATTTTTGCCACATCATTACCTTCACCATAGAGTTTAGTGTTCATGGTCTATCCATTCAACATCTATCTTACCATACCCATAGTTCCTTCGTCCCTGTCTGAATACCACGCACATTGTGCAACTTTCAACTCTAGATCCATACAACAACCCCCCTTGCTCTGCTCCTACACCCGAGTAGCTAAACACTGCCAGAGAACATGACACACACCAAGTGATGACTGACGTCACCATGATCACAAAGGAACACAAAATGCTGCTCTTTGACAATCCCACATCTTGATTTTTCCCAAGTTTCTCACAGCACTCACTTGACAGAATAGCTGAATTTTCCTATCACCTCGAAGAAGGGCACTGAGGTGAACTTAGAAAGAGAGGAAGTGGCAGATCAAGAGACGTCTGCTTGCATGACTGTATGCATTCAGAGCATGGCTGTAAGGCTGGAAATAAGATGAGAACGTTCTTATCTCAGTGGAACACTGTGCATGAGTGACGCTGGCTGAGCCCCAGTGGAATAACACAGTCAGAGTCAAAGGCTGATTCACCTGGAAGCTAATGAAGCTTCAGCTTCAGGGCCCCTCATTTGCACAAATGAATTCCAAGGCTCTCTACTTAATTTTGTATTCACAATTGCGTATTATTTTTCTTTAAAAGGCTCTCCAAATGGTGTAAATCAGACCCCATCAAACCTGGATTGACTTCTGATCTGAGTGTTACCAGCTCGAATAGCTGCTTCCCACTGTGTCCACAAGGCTGTGCAGCCACCGTGGGAAGAAGAGGGTGATGGAAAAATCTTGAATTGACTAAGTTTGTTTATTTAAGTGAATTTTTTTAATAGGCAATATATGTAGATTATAGATCATCTACCATTCTAGGTACCAAAGAGCACACAGTGAAAACTTAGTCTCTCTCTCATTACCCCATTCCTTCCCATGAGACATACACTTGCTACCAGTTTCTTGTGTATCCTTTCAGAGATATCCTATTTGTATGCATGTGCCTATATATTTATGCAAACATGTATATTATTTTGTTTTGCTTCTCCTATTTTTACACAAATTATAAAATGGTATACTCACTGTTCTTCACATTGTGTGTTTTTTCCCCATATTACAAGGTGTTTTTTTCTTTTTTCTTTTTTTTTTGAGACAGAGTCTCACTGTGTTGCCCGGGCTAGAGTGCTGTCGCATCAGCCTAGCTCACAGCAACCTCAAACTCCTGGGCTCGAGCAATCCTTCTGCCTCAGCCTCCCGAGTAGCTGGGACTACAGGCATGAGCCACCGTGCCCGGCTAATTTTTTCTATATATTTTAGTTGGCCAATTAATTTCTTTCTATTTTTAGTAGAGATGGGGTCTTGCTCTTGCTCAGGCTGGTCTTGAGCTCCTGAACTCAAACGATCCACCAGTCTCGGCCTTCCAGAGTGCTAGGATTAAAGGCATGAGCCACCACGCCAGGCCACAAGGTGTTTTTGAGTTCATTCATACCTATCCAAAAGAGTTACATCATTCTTTTTAATAGTTGTAGGCTGTTCCATTGTGAAGATGGAGCATAATTTAATCAATCTCCTATGATGTACATTTAGGTTGTTTTTAATGTGTTGCTAATAATATTGATTGAATTGAAATCTGAATATGACATGAGATAGGCACTGAACTTTTATTGAAATAATAAAATCCCATCTTGTGCACAATTGAGTACAAACTGTACTTAAAATTATATTCTTTACAATACCTACCTTAAAGCATTGTGAGGATTATATTAGATAGTATGTATAAAGTATTTAGTACATAGAATGTGCTCAACAAATGTTAGTTCTTGTCTCCTTCCCTAGGGCTGACAGAATGTGATGTCTCTATTCCTATCCATAGCAAATGCCTCCATCTGTGTCCCATGTCCTTATTTCTCCCATGCCCTCATTAATCTTCACCCATGATTTGGGTCCTCCATCTCCCTTTTTTAATCAACATAAAGAATTTTATTTTTTATAGATGCATAATAATTATATGTATTTATGGGGTGCATGTGATATTTTGATACATACATATAATGTGTAATGATCAAATCAGGGTGATTAGGATGTCCATCACCTCAAACATTAATCATTTCTTTGGGTTGGGAACATTCCGAACCTTCCTTAGGATTAGGATCTGTTATGAGTAAAAGAAAAACCTTACCAACAGTGGCTTAAACAAAATAGAAGTTTATTTCTCATGTAAAGGTCCTGATGTACGCAATCCTGGGCTGATGTGGCAGTTGTACAGTTTTCAAGGACTCAGGCTTCTTCTAGCTTTTTGTTCTGCTGTCTCCAGAGTGTGGCTCTCCTTGGGGTCCAAGATGAAGGGTCAATCATCGTATCCATTATCCAAGCAGCGAAATGGAGGAAGGTATAGGAAGAGGCAAAGGGCATGCATCAATTATCTTTTAAGGAAACATGCTGCATGCTATCACATAGCATTTCTACTTATATCCCATTGGCCACACAGAGCTGCAAGAAAGTGAGGAAATGCAGTCTAATTTAATCTATATGATCACATGCCAGCTTAAAAAAATTGGTCTTCTATAAGGGAGAGGATGAATATTGCGTTAGGCAACTAGCAATCTCTGTACATGTTCCCTCAACCTTTCTTTCTCCCTTTTAATTCTTTTTCTCCATAGCCTAGCTTCTCAAAAGTCTGGTCTACACTCACAATCTCCATTTCCTCCTTTTTCATTTACTTTTTTAAATTAACAACTATATTGAAGTATAATTTACATATCATGCAATTAATTCATTTTTAGTGTACAATTAAATGATTATTAGTAAATTTACTAAGTTGTACAGCTATTCACACAGATCATTTTAGAACATTTCCTTCCCCCTATTGAGACCCCTAATTCCCATCCCCAACTACATTTCAAGTATGCCCCTCCCCTCCACGGTACTCCCCGCATCCCTCAGATGTGGGTCTACCCCCGCCGATCCCTGAAACCCTGGTGAATACCACCACCATTTGAGTACCGTAGTGTTAATCCTTCAGTACCAATTTGATGGCGAGTACATGTGAAGCCCATTCTTCTGGTCTTGTGTCACCTCACTTCGAATAATGGGCTCGAGCTGAATCCAGGATAATATAAACAGTGCTAACTCACTGTCATTTCTTAAAATTGAGTAATATTCCATTGTAAACATATGCCAAATTTTAATAATCCACTCATGAATTGACGAGCACTTGGGATGTTTCCACGACCTGTCAGTAGTGAATTGTGCTGCCATAAACATTCGGGTGCAGATATCTTTATTATAGAATGACCTATGCTCTTTTGGGTAGATACCTAATAATGCTATTGCTGGCTTTCACGTTCACCTCATTTACTTTTTTTTTTTTTTTTTTTTGAGACAGAGTCTCACTCTGTTGCTTGGGCTAGAGTGCCATGGTGTCAGCCTAGCTCACAGCAACCTCAAACTCCTGGGCTCAGGCGATTCTCCTGCCTCAGCCTCCCAAGTAGCTGGGACTACAGGCATGCGCCACCATGCCCGGTTAATTTTTTTTCTATATATTTTAGTTGGCCAATTAATTTCTTTCTGTTTTTAGCAGAGACGGGATCTAGCTCTTGCTCAGGCTGGTTTCAAACTCTTGACCTTGAGCGATCCTCCCACCTCGGCCTCCCAGAGTGCTAGGATTACTGCCGTGAGCCACCGCACCCAGCATTTTTCATTTACTTTTTATTCCATTGGAAACAGGCTTTCTCCTCAACTTGCTTTCTCAAGGTCACCATTTATTCATAAGTTAATTAATTGATAGCTCATTCAGCAGACCTTTATTGACTGCCTAGTGTGTGTCAGGCACTGGGATAAATATTGATGATATAGAGATAAATAAGTCACAGTTGTCTTTGCCCTACAGGAGCTCATGATTTTATGAAAGAAGCAGAAAATAAAATGAATGATTAAAATATAGGGTAGTAAGTGACATGATAGGAAAGGCATGAAAGCATCTGGGAACACAGAGGTAGGTGAGAAGGTGGAAGTGAAGAAAATTTTAGAAAATGATACTTGGGCTTTCTTTCTAAAGATAAGTCATAGCAAACCAAGTGGATGAAGAAATAAAAGGCTTCTCGGGAGAGAGAGTATATTCTGGGAATTGCCGGTAGACTGAAATGCCTAGAGTGAGGGTTTTTGTACGAGTCAGACTGAAGAAGAGGGAGACAGGGGAGAGATTACAAAGACCCTGACATATATGTAATGCCTCCAAGCTCAGCAGGCACCTGTCTGTGAAGCTTTAACTTTATCCTAGGTGTAAAGAGCAACATGGAAAGGTTGTAAGCAAAAGAGTGACATGGTCAGATTTGTGTTTGGGTAGATAGATCAGTTTGGCTGCCGGCTAGAGGGTGAAGAGTTGGGGGAGAGTAGAAGCAGAGAGATCAGTTTGGAGTCTACAGCTGTAGCCCAAATGACAGATGATGGTGCCTAGACTGAGAAGGAAAGAATTTGATGATTTTTAAACACAATTGGCGGGGGAAAGCATAGGAGGTGGTGACTAGGCAGGTGTATAAGAAAAGGAGGAGTCAAAAATGATTTTTGGCTTGGGCAAGTGGATTGGTGGTGGTGCCAATGCTGAGCGGTGGAATACTGTAAGAGGAGCAGTTGAGGTAGTGGAATAATTAAGAATTCCAATTTGCTCATATGAAGTTCGAGATCCTTGTCAGAAAAATAAGCAAAAAAGTCAAGTAGGTAATCATTTATGTAAGTCTAAAGTTAGCAATATATAAATATATGGCTAGAGATATAAATTTGGGCATCACTGACATCTAGAAATTGAGCCTTAATCATTCATGAGATCTCCTTGAAAGAATACAGAGTAATAATAGAAGAGGACCTAGGATCAAATCTTGAAGCTTTTCAACATTTAATGGTTTGATAGAGGAAGATGAGCCATAGAGGGAACAGCTAAAGAAGTGGGAGAAAAATGATGAGACTATAGTTTCATGAAGGCCGGGAGGAAGAGGCCAAGGAAAGAGACTGTTTCAAGAAGGAGAAAATAGTTTTCAGTCTTGAATATGTGTAAGATGAAGACTAAAATCAAGTCCATTAGACCTCAGGATATGTAGATCATTTGTGACCCTAATGAGAGATGTTTTGATAGAGTTATGGGGACAGAAGCTTGATTTGGACTGAGTACAAAGTGAAAATAGAGACTTCCAGTACAAGTAAAACTTATAAGAAATTTGGCTTATGATAGGGAGGACAGAGCTAGAGTAGCAATAGGAAGGGAATGGAAGGTGCTATGGTTTGGATATGGTTTGTCTGTTCTCATAAAATCCCATGTTGAAATTTGATCCCTGATGTGGTTGTGTTGGGAGATGGGGCCTAGTGGGGGGTATTTGGGTCAGGCAACAATCCCTCATGAATGGTTTGGTGCCATTCTCGAGGTAGTGAGTTCTTGCTCTGGCTAGACAGGATTAGTTCCTAAGAGAGAAGGTTTCATAAAGTGAGGTTCCTCCTCTTGTGTAGCCCCCTCTGCACACGTGCCCAGTTCCCCTTTGACCTTCTCCACCATGTTTTGATGCAGCAAACAGAAGCCAAGCAGATTTTAGCACCATACTTCTTGTACAGGCTGCAGAACCGTGAGCTAAATAAACCTCTTTCTCTATAAATTACCCAGTCTCATGTATTCTGTTATAGCAACACTAAGTGTCCTAAGACAGAAGGATTCAGTTGAAATGCAGATATTGAATATATTTAGAAAGAAAAGATGGCTGATAGTGTAACGTTCCTGAGAAAGCAGGAGGGATGAGATCAGTGATTTTCAGTGTGGTCCCTGGACCAGTAGCATCACCATCACCTGGAACTGGTTAGAAATGCAATTCTTGGGCATCACTTTAGACTGACAGAAATCAGAAACTTTAGCTATGGAGCCTAGAGTGCTATGTCTTAACAAGTCTTCCTGGGTATTTGGATATCTGCTCAAGTTCGAGAGCCACACTGTATCATGGACAAAAGGAAGGATATCTTTTTTACTGTAACAAGAGAGAAAGAATGTCAGAAAGATATAGATATGGATATATGTATTAGTTCGGTACAGGGAAATTCATTCATTCATTCAAAAATACTTATAGTTATTATTATTTATATTTATTTATTTATTTTTATTTCAGAGTATTACAGGGGTACAAGCATTTAGGTTACATATATTACCTTTGTGCTACCTGAGTCAGAGCTACAAGCATGCCCAACATCTAGACATCCCACACAGTACCCAGTAGGTGTGAATCTACCCATTCCCTCCTCCCCCTTCCCACCTGCCTGACACCGTATTAATGTTACTTCTCATATGTATACATTACTGTTGATTAACACCAATTTAATGGTGAATACACATGGTGTTTGTTTTTCCATTCTTGTGATACTTCACTTAGAAGAATGGGCTCCACTTCCATCCAGGATAATACAATAGGTAGTTCACCATTATTTGTTATAGTTGAGTAGCACTCCATGGTATACATATAACACATTTTATTAATCCACTCATGTATTGATGGAAATTTGGGTTGTTTCCACATCTTTGTAATTGTGAATTGTGCTGCTATAAACATTCGAAAATGATAAAAACCATATAAGACAAACACATAGCCAACATCACACCAAACGGGGAAAAATTGAAAGCATTCCTGCTTAGAACTGGAACCAAACAAGGTTTCCCTCTATCACCACTTCTATTCAACATAGTGCTGGAAGTCCTAGCCAGAGAAATCAGACAAGAGAAGGAAATCGAGGGTATACAAATGGGGGCAGAAGAGATCAAACTATTGCTCTTTGCTGATGATATGATCATATCTCTAGAAAAACCCAGAGATTCTACCAAGAGACTACTGGAATTGATAGATAAATTCAGCAAAGTCTCAGGTTACAAAATCAACGTACATAAATCAGTAGCATTCATATATGTCAACAACAGGCAAATTGAGAACCAAATCAAGGACTTAACACCTTTCACAATAGCAACAAAGAAAATAAAATGCCTAGGAATATATTTAGTTAAGAAGGTGAAAGACCTCTACATGGAGAACTATGAAACACTGAGGAAGGAAATAGCAGAGGACATAAACAGATGGCAAAACAGACCATGCTCCAATTCACAATTGCAAAGATGTGGAAACAACTGAAGTGCCCATCAATACATGAGTGTATTGATAAAATGTGGTATATGTATACCATGGAGTTCTATTCAGCCACAAAAAACAATGGTGATATAGCAACTCTTGCATTAGCCTGGATAGAACTGGAACCCATTCTACTAAGTGAAATATCCCAAGAATGGAAAAACAAGCACCACATGTACTCACCATCAAATTGTTTTAAACTGATCAACACTTAAGTGCTATATAGTAATAACATTCATCGGATGTCGGGCAGATGGGAGGGGAGCAGAGGGGATGGGCATATACACATCTAATGGGTGCGGTGCACACCGTCTGAGGGATGGACATGATCGAAGCTCTGACTCGGGTGGGGCAAGCGCAATATATGTAACCTAAACATTTGTACCCCCATAATATGCTGAAATAAAAAATAAAAGTAAAATGGAATACAATAAAAAAATACCATGCTCATGGATTGGCAGAATCAACATTATTAAAATGTGTATACTACCCAAAGTGATCTATAGATTCAATGCAATCCCTATTGAAATACCAATGTCATTTTTCACAGATCTAGAAAAAATAATTCTACGCTTTCTATGGAACTGGAGAAGATACTGTATAGCCAAAGCAACTTTAAGAAAAAAGAACAGATTGGGAGGCATCAATTTACCAGACTTCAAGCTATGGTACAAGGCTATAGTAACCAAAACAGCATGATATTGACACAAGAACAGAGACATAGACCAATGGAACAGGATTGAGAACCCAGATATAAAATCATCCTCGTATAGTCATCTGATCTTTGACAAAGCAGACAAAAACATACACTGGGGAAAAGAATCTCTATTCAATAAATGGTGCTGGGAAAATTAGATAGCCACATGTAGAAGACCGAAACAGGATCCACACCTCTTACATCTCACAAAAATCAACTCATGATGGACAAAACACTTAAACCTAAGGCATGAAACCATAAGAATTCTAGAAGAAAACGTTGGAAAAATTCTTATAAACATCAGCCCAGGCAAAGAATTTATGAAGAAGACCCCAAAAGCAATCACAGCAAAAACAAAAATAAATAAATGGGACCTGATCAAATTAAAAGTCTTCTGCACAGCCAAGGAAACTATCATTAGAGTGAATAGACAACCTACAGAATGGGAGAAAATATCTGCATGCTATACATCCGATAAAGGGCTGATAACTAGAATCTATATAGAACTCAGGAAAATCAGCAAGAAAACATCCAACAACCATATCAAAAAGTGGGAAAAGGACATGAACAGAAACTTTCCAAAAGAAGATAGATTAATGGCCAATAAACGTGAAAAACTCCTCAACATTTCGAATTATCTGGGAAATGCAAATCAAAACCACAATGAGATTGTCTTAACTCTAGTGAGAATGGCTTTTATCAAAAAGTCCCGAAACAACAAATGTTGGCGTGGATGTGGAGAGATAGGAGCACTCATACACTGCTGGTGGGACTGCAAACTAGTACAACCATCTGTGGAAAGCAATATGGAGATACCTCAAAGAACTAAAAGTAGAACTACTATTTGATCCAGCAATCCCACTACTGGGTATCTACCCAAAGGGAAAGAAGACATTATATAAAAAAGACATCAGCATTTGAATGTTTATAGCAGCACAATTCACAATTGCAAAGATGTGGAAACAACCCAAGTGCCCATCAATACATGAGAAGATTAATAAAATGTGCTATATGTATACCATGGAGTACTACTCAGCCATAAAAAAATGATGAGCGACCTCTTGTATTATCTTGGATAGAGCTGGAGCCCATTCTTCTAAGTGAAGTACCACAAGAATGGAAAAACAAACACCACATGTATTCACCATTAAATTGGTACTAATCAATCAATAGTAATGTGCACATAGAGTGTCAGGCAGGTGGGAGGGGGAGGAGGGGTTGTGTAAATCCACACCTAAACAATGTGATGTGGGCTGTCTAGGGGATGGGTACACTTGTTGAGTGGTGCAAAGGCAATTTATGTAACCAAAGCATTTGTAACCCCATAGCATTCTGAAATAAAAAAATAAAAAAAATTTAAAATAAAATGTCCATACTACTCAAAAAAAACCCCAAAAAACCAAGAGGTCTTAGATATGATACCAAAAGCAAGATCCATAGGAGAAAAATGAATAAATTAGACTTCATAAAAGAGACATTCTGTAAAAAAGACATGTGCACTTGAATGCTTATAACAAATACTTAATAAATACCTAATATGCACCAGGCATTAAGGATACAGAGCAACAAATTCCTGACTTCATGGAGTTGATATTCTAGTGGGAGGAGATACAATGAACAAATAAATAGAAAACATCTATTATAATAAGGAAATTGGTTTTTACTCTGAGTGAGCAGGGAAGCCACTACTAGAATGTAAGCTCCATGAAGGCAGGAATTTTTACCTGGTTTGTTCACTGGTGTGTCCCCCAGGTCTAGCATGGTGTTTTGATTATGTTTGCTGAATGAGAAAATTTGAGAACTTTTTTAGCTGAGGAGTGACATGACTTGATTTGTATTTTAAAAAGGATCATTGTGTTGGGAATAGACACCTGGGATCAACAGTGGGAGAATGATGGCAATTAGAGACTACTGCAATATTATAAGCTAGACTTGATCATGGTTTGGTACAGGGTCATAGTGGTGGAGATGATAAGATGTGGTCAGATTCAGAATCCATGTCAAAAGTAGAATCAGGAGGATTTGCTGACATACTAGATATAGGGTGAGAGAGAAAAAGCAGAATCAAGGATTTTGGTTCGAGTAGCTAGAATGCTGGGATTGCCATCGATTCACAGAGGGAGGAGTATCGGTGAGACAGAAGTGTGTGTTGAGGGGGAAGCTAATGAAGATCTGGAGAAGAAGCAGATTTACAGTAAAGCTAATGAAGCTTAGGTTTCAGGGCCGTTCATTTGCTCAGCTTCTAACAATGTTCAGCAAGTAATTTTTGAGGGTTTTCTTTCTAAAGAGGGATCCTCAAATATTTGGGTCTGTCCCTGAACAGAAGTCCCATTTTAAACATGTTAAGTTTAAGGTGTCTATTAGACATCTGTTATGGACTGAATCGTGTTTTCTTAAAATCTGTGTTGAAGCTCTAAACCCCAGTGTGACTACTGTATTTGGAAAGAGGGCCTTTAGGAAGGTAATCAAGGCTAAATGAGGTCATAAAGAGAGACCCTAATTTGATATAACTGATATCATTATAAGAAGAGGAATAGACAGCAGAGAGCTTGCCCTCTCTCCCTACACACACAGAAGAAAGGCCGTGTGAGAACAGAGTGAGAAGGCACCTATCTACAAACCATGATGCCTGGATACCTCACCAGGCACCAACTCTTACGGCATCTTGATCTTCAACTTCCAGCCCCCAGAACTGCAAGAAAATAAACGTCTGCTGTTTAAGCCATCCAGACTGTGCACCTATCTGGTAGGCAGCAGAATGTGAGTCTGGAGTTCAGGAGAGAGGTCTAGGCTGCAGATATAAATTTGGGATCATAAGCATATAGACAGTAGTTAAAGGCATGAAACTGAATGCATCATCATGGGAGTGAGGGTAGATAAAGAAGAGAAGAGGTTCAAAGCCAGAGCCACAGGAGTCTCCAACATTGAAAGTTGGGTTGATGATGAAGAACCAGCAATGGAGTGGGAAGAGCAGCAGCTACGAAGGGGCGGGGGAAACCACAAGACTGCAGCATCCTAGAAACCATGGGAGAGAGTTTAATAAGGAGAAAGGTGTGACTGTGTCAAATGCTGCTGATAGGTCCAGAAAGATGAGGACCGAACATACTGACTATTAGATTTTGCAACATTACATGACTGTTTTGCATCCAATGGCTTCAATTTTCTCTGTAAAGTAGGAGGCATGGTCATCTGTTGAGATATGTGTGGGGTGGAGAGAGTTGGGGAGATGGCTGAGTGGGAGATTTCAGGAGAATGAAGAAAGTTTGAAGACATCACTGGGGAAAGGGGAAGTGCTAGTTGACCAGAGAGAAGGAGCAGGATTGCTGAGAAGTATGAAAGGCCTATTTGAGATGTACAAAAGGCACTTGGATTCACAGCTATAGCAGGGGACAAGATTGTTAAGGGTTAATAAAGTGCTTCTTTTTTAATTTAAAAATAAGAACAGCAGATCCTTGTTTAGGGCCTCAAAGACAACTTCAAGATAAGAAAGAACAGGATGCTGACAGTCCAGGAGAGGCCACTTGGACCTCAAGGGAGTGTCACATAGCAATGTCCAGCTGTAAGAAATCACATAGGCAGAGACTGCTAAACAAACTTTTATCCCTGCACAAAGAGCTGCCCCTGAAGCAGTTTGACACTAGGCTGCACCAGGTGACATTTGTTGTCCTGATGTTGCTTCCCATTTCCTGGCTGGCCTCAAGGAGCATGTATACATGTGTCTCGTATATTGCAAGTAGACTCTGGAATGAGACCCAGATGGCTGTGTTCTGACAGCCTTACTAATGCATTCCTTGCCTTTCTAAAGATAATAGTAACAATAACACTTAATACTTTATGGGCCCTTTTCTAAGTACTATACATGTCCACTTATTGAATGTTCAGCACAGGCCTATGTGGTAGACACTATTGTTATTCTTATTTTACAGAGGAGGACACTGGGACTCAGAGAGGTTAAATAACATGCTTATGGGCATACCAGTAGGAAGCAGCAGAGCCAGAATTCAGATCCAGGCAGACTGACCAACAGGGTATGAAACATAGTGAGTGGTTACCATGTATATGTCTCAAATAGGCCTTTCATACTGCCCAGCAATCCTGCTCCTTCTCTCTGGTCAACTAGCACTTCCCCTTTCCCCAGTGATGTCTTCGAACTTTCTTCATTCTCCTGAAATCTCCCACTCAGCCATCTCCCCAACTCTCTCCACCCCACACATATCTCAAGACAATACAGTAAGCACTTTACATGGATTTTCTCATTTTATCCTCAGTACAACCCATGAGGTTGACACCATTACTATTCCCACTTTACTAATGAGGTTAACTTAACCCAGATCACATAGCTAAGAAGCAGTGGAGGCCATTTTTGACCTTAGCAGAGGGGGCAGGGACAGGAGAGCTAGTACCAGATTGCCTGATATAAATCTTGTAGATACGTGTGAAAATGAATAGATGTTTCTTGTTAGAAACATATGGATTTTTTTCTCAAAGGGCCCATAGCCCCCGCTGTAATAAGGGCTCCATGGCTTACAATGGAGGATGAGGCTGGAGATAAATGTTTGGGAATAGTCAGCATATAGCTGGGATAGAATTAGATATCACTGGAGAGAGTGTGGATAGTGGAATGTAGACATCCCAGGACTGAGCCCTCAAAGACTTCAACATTTAAGGAGTTTGCAGAGGAAAAGCTAGCAAAGGAAGCTGACATTAGGCCTGTTTTCCTCCCGCCTGAGAGTCGTGGTGTCAAACCAGGAGAGGACGAGGTATCAAAAGGGAGGGAGTGGTCAATGATGTCAAATGGTCAAGTACAATGAGAATTGAGAAGTATGCCATGTCTGTAGCAGCACAGGGGTCGTGGTGACCTCACAGAGAGCTGTTTTGGTGGAGCTATGAGGGCAGATTGCATTGAGGGGAGAACTCAATGAGAGGTGACAACAAATGCAGACAGGTCTTTGAAGAAGCTCAACTGTGAAAGGAATGAGAGATATGATTTAGAGTCAAGAGAGTTTTTTTTTAAGATGGGAGAGATTTGAGCCCATGTACAAGTTAGGAGATGGGGAAATGAAGGCTGAAGATACAGGTGAGAGAAGGGATGGATTGAGCAGGGCCTCTGAGAAGAGCACTGGAGGCGGGACTAGCCTGGGAAAAGAAGAGTGGCCCCTCATGCCCTGAGACCAGAGGCAAGCTAGTACAGGTGGCAGTGGATCAGTCCAGTTTGGAGGTAGAGGAGGGTACAGCTCCCCACCTCTCTTACACCTGATGCCTTCTCTTTTCTCTGTGAAGTAACGTCATTTGTTTAGAGTGAGAGGAGTGCAGAGCTAGAGGAAATTAACAATAAATGAGGCATGCCTATCAATGATTGGCAATGTACCAGGCCATTCATGCCCACACCTCAGTTATTCCTCACAACAACCCTCAGAATAGATATCACTCCAGTCTATATATGAGGAAGCTGAAGTACTCAGGGGCATAGAAAGTTTGGAATAGCTGAGAAATGGAAAAGGAGAGGTAGCGGATTAAGCTGAATAAGGTAAAAGAACTGACGGAACGCGCTCAAGGCTGAGCTGAGATGGACTATCCTAACTGGACTGGCTTCAGTCTGCCCACCTGTGCCCCTTGCTTCAGCTGTGGCCTCCCCAGCCCCCGGAGGAGGAGTATACAGATGGCCACACTGAGGCAGAGTCAAGGGCCAGGCCTAGCTGAGGGATAGAAGGCTGAGGAGTTCAGGTGCTGGAGCGAAAGCAATTCAAGGGGGCACACAGGGAATCCAGGCTGAGGGGAGGACATGAAGTCAGATGCGAGTGTAAAGGCTGGACAAATAAGGACTGCTCACAATTCTGGGAATCTGCTGGAGGTTTAAGGAATAGGTTCATTGGGAAAGTGAGAAAGTAGGAAGAACAGAAAGTTGTGGTTGGGTCTGAGAGTGAGATTTTGGAGGAAGTGTGGCCAGAGATGGCAAAGCCAAAGTTATGTCCTTGGGCATGTGGTATGAGGTTGAGCGTGAGGTCCTGGAGGTGAGGAGAAAAGGGAATTTTGAGAATGCTGGAGGAGAAGGTGAAGCACCTGGAGGTGAGCAGCACCTTCATGGCAGAGGATCTCGGCTGGAAGAGTGCCATCATTGAGACCTATGTCATGGACAGCCAGATCGGTTCATCTGTGGTGGCAGCTCACACAGACTGCAGTGGGCTGGGCAGACCTCAGAGACCTAGTGAAGCCAGGCAACGAGAACGTTCAGGAGATGAAGAAGAAGCTGCAGAATGTGCTGGAGGAGCAGCTCACCAAGAATATGCACTTGCACAAGGACATGGAAGTTCTGTCCCAGGAAATTGTCTCAACAAGGAGTGCGTGGGGTCTCCTGACCCAGACTTAGAGCCAGGAGAAACCAGCTGTAGACCTGCACACTTCACCCACTTCCTCCCCTTCTCACCCCCCAGGACACCATTCCTTTGGGCTGTGGTGGGGAAGTGGGGGCCGGAGCCAACATTGGATAGGTTGGGACACTGGACATTAAAGGGGCTGGATGCCTGATGGCTGGTGTTTATGATCTCATCTTAGGGCAGGGGCCCCGAGGGAGTGGGGATCCTGAGGGAAGGGCCAGGAACTTCTCCTCCTTCTTGGCCCTGGCTCCCAGAGGCTTCTGCCTTCGTCTCTGCATGAGCTCTCCCTCCCAGAGACCAGCTCTTTTTTATTTTATCTTATTTTTAAATTTATGTCTGGAGCCTGGATACTCTGCATTTGGGATTGGGGATGTTGGTGGGGGGTTGTGGTCCATGTTCAATGTTCTAGCAACGTGTGTATGTATAAAGGCTGTGCAGCCAAAATACCATCTGGCCAGATGGGCCCACTCACACTACAAAAAAAAAAAGAAAGAAAGAAAGAAAGAAAAGTAAAAGAAAAGAAAATTGTGAGGCGTGTTTTTTGGGGGATATGTGTGTCTTCATAGGCTTTGGAGTCACTCAGGATGAGGTTTGGAGCTGAGGCAGATGGTAACCTCATCTCTTCTTTGTGTGGTTGGGGAGAATGAGAAGCCTTCATTGGTTGGGGGAACACTATCTGGCTACCTGGGAAATGGTGGATTCACCCTGAGGATTGCAGTAGTTAGTGACTAGAAGAAGCATCCAAACCAGGCTTTCCTCACATTCAGTGTCACCACGGTGGCTTTTTAGTTAACGTTTAAATCGTACTTTACAGTTTATAAACTGTGTCTCAAGTTAAATATTCTACTGCATGAATTTTAGGCACAGGATCTTAACATATTTTCTGGCCAGAACAGCTTGGAAATTGAGATTATGCTGGCTTGCACAAAGTTACAAATGTGTTTTGAACAATTTTTGAAGTCTATTTTAACAGTATTCTCTTGGTATCTGACACATGGAGCCTATTCAGCTTTTGTTCTTTCCTCCCCGTTCCCCACCAAAACAAACAAACAAACTCCTAGCATCCTGTGTTGCTTTCTAGATCGCTGGCCTCAGTGGAGCTTTTTGCCCCAATGAACTGAAAGACCGGAATTACAGCTTCTGGCCTAATACTATATTCCTACCACATGAGGGCAGACTTTTTAACAAAAAAGGGGGAAACAACTGTATACCTTGTACTATATAGAACTGAACATAGAAGTTATGTTAAGGCCAGATTTTGTGTGGTTTCTAGGTCTTGACAAATCTACCACTCTCTTCAAACCTGCAACTCTTCCTGTTCACCAAAGGATGAACTGATTCCCTCCTTCCCCTTCTTCCTTCTTTTCTCCCTTCCTCTCTCACTCCTTTACTCCCATAAATATTTATTGAGCATTTACTCTAAATAAAATATGGGATGCTGAGTTCAATTCAAATTTCAAATAGACAATACATTTTTAAAGTGTGTCCATGCATATACGTGGAACATACTTATATTAAAAATAGTTATAGCTTATTTGGAATTCAAATTTAATTGGGTAGCCTATGTTTTTATTTGTTAAATCCGGCTACTCTAACCCTGGGCCAAGCGCTGTACTGGAAATTGGTGGGCTTGGACTGGGCACAGAGCTCCCCGTCTCCTGGCAGAAGCATGCCTAAAATAGTGCTCAGTGCCGTGCTAGAGCCATGGGGACAGAGGTGAGGGGCAGCTGGCCCAGCACGGGCAATTAGGGAAGACAAACTCATCTTCAATGCGCCCTCTTTCCCCTTGTGCTCCACCTTTGCAGATTCCATTCTTGAGCTTGCAACTCCCAGCTCAAGTGTCTCTTCCTCTGGGTAGCCTTCCCTGATCTCCCCAAGGACAGCTGTCACCTTGACACTTTGTATCCACATCTCCAATAACACATAGCACACTATGATTTACATTTCTGTCTTATCCAACAGACTATATGGAACTAGAGGTCAGAGATTTGCGTCTTGCTCATCTCTGTGTCCCCATTGCTTAACACAGTTCCTGGCACATAATAAGCACCCAAAACATGTACAATTTAAAAATGAGTGATTTTAGCTCCAGATGTTAGGAAAGTCACCAAATTTTTCTTTGCCTCAGTTTGGCTGACATATACAAGAAACAATCTGATTCAATGACCTTTAATGTCTTTTACAGATCTAGGAAGAGTCCCATGATTCTAAGTTAAGTTGGAGATTGGCAAGGCACATGCAGTAACCCCTAAAGAGCAGTTTGAATGTTGCTATATTCTGAATGTTTGTGTCTCCTCCCAAGGTGATGGTATTAGGAGGCGGGGCCTTTGGAAGGTGATTAGATCATTAAGGCTAAGCGTTAATGAATGGGATTAGTGCACTTATAGAAGAGGCCCAACAAAGATCCCTTGCTCCTTCTACCATATGAGGACACAGCAAGAACCAGAAAGCAGGCCCTCACCAGACACTGAATCTGCTCGCTCCCTGATCTTGGACTTCCCAGCCTCCGGATCTCAAAGAAATAAATGTTTGTTATTTAAGTTTATAATATACTTGTCATAGTAGCCTGAACTAAGCTAAGTATTAATTAAATAATAGCTAACACTTACTGGATGCTTACGCTGTCCTGGGCACTGTTCTATGTGCATTACACTTGCAGGTAATATAATAACATCAGCATCAGCTCTGGAGCCAGACTGCCTGAATTCATGGTTCAGCTGTGTCACTTCCTACCTGCTGACCCTCGACAAGTTGGTTAATTTCTATATGCCTCAAATTCTTCATCTGTAAAAGAGGGATGATAATGATGATGATGATGCTAAATCCTACCTCATAGGGTTGTACGAGGATTAAAATAAAGTAATATATGTCAAGTATTTAGAACAGTGCCTAGCATACAGTAAATACTATGTCTGTCTATACACACGGACAGATTTGTAACATATAAACATATATAGAGAATAAAAGTATATGCATATATATAAGCTTACAGCCCTGTCAAGAAGATATTCTTATTATCCTCATTTTACAGATAAGGAAACAGAGGCTCAGAAGGGGTAAATAATTTCTTAAGGTCACACAGCTGGCCCTCCTAACCGCTATGCAAAATTGCCTCTGTTTCTGTTTGTTTTAAATAAGCTTTTTATTTTAAAATAATTTTAGACTTACAGAAGAGTTGCAAAGATAGTTCAGAGAGTTCTCATATATCTTATACCCATCTTTCCCTAATGTTGACATCTTATATAACCATCTACATTTGTTACAAGACTTTTTGTTTATCTTTTTCTCTTTTATTGTGGTATACTTAACACATAAAAAATTGCACATATTTAAAGTGTACGTGAGTTTGGACATATACATACACCTGTGATACCATCACCACAATCAAAGCAATAAACATATGCACCACCTCCAAAAGTTTACTTGCTCTTTGAGTTGTATACTTTAAATATGTACAGACTTTTACATGTCAATCATACCTCAATAAAGTGGTTTAAAGAAACAAGTGAGAAATTAACATTGGTACTATGTTACTACTATTATTAACTAAATTATAGACTGTTAGCTAGTATTAAGTAAACTATAGACTTTATTCAGATTTCATTGGTTTCCCCACTAATACCCTGGGTTTTTTTGTTGTTGTTTGTTTTTTGTTCCAGGATCCAATCGAAGACACCACATTGCACGTAGCGATACTGCTTCTTAATACTCATTGAGCACTACTGTGGGTCAGGCCCTATACTAGGCTTTTGGGATAGAGAGCTGAGTAAGAAGCTATTCCTGCCCTCAAGAAGCTCACAGTCTACTTGGGGAAAGATAGAGAGAAGCATGCTCTCAGTTATAATAAAGGGCAGTTAGTGCAATTATAGTTAAGCACAGAGGGTTGTGGGCTACAGAGAAGGAATGACCAATTCAGATTGGGGCATCCAAGCTGAGAAGCACAAGATGAGCAAGATGAGTAGGACTTAGGCAAGCAAAATCAGGGTGTCTGTGCCTGGGGTGGGGACTTGGGGGTTTGAAAACAGTATTCAAGCTGGAAAAAACATTATGTGCAAACACCCAGTGGGGAGAGAGTGAGTATGGTCAGCTTTGGGAACTGCTACATCTCCCAAGAGTTCACTGCAAACTCTGAAATTCCTATCTTTACTGAACCTTCTACGTGAGATATGACCTCTTCTAGGCCTTCAAGTACTTTCTATGTTTGAGGGTCACTTCTCCCTTGCACATAGTGCCTCATTCTCTTTTAGCTGCACTCCTTTCCAAACTGAGCTTAAGTTTAGTCACACCAAGACTGAACTCTGAATTCCCCCAGCCAATTCCTGGGAAAACCCTACTCAAGCAAAAGTTAGGAACTGGTTTACTTTGCTATAATTTCTTGCTAATCTTGGCCAATCCTTGACTTCATGATGTATGGAAAGGCCTGAGATGTGGAATCAGGTGGAAGTGGGTTCAAATCCTGACTTCCCCACTTACCCTGGACAATGTTACCATCTTAAATATTTTTTATCTTCTATAAAATAGGAATAATAATACTATATGCCTCCAAGTTGTTGTGAAGATTAAAAACAATATTGGCAAAATTCTTGGCATAGTGCCTGACACATAATAGGTGCTCAGTAATTGGTTTTAGTATCAATCACCTTTTCATTTATTATGAAGTGAACCTCCAAGGTGTTGTCTGTAGGACCTACTCCAAACCTTTTCACTTTTTTCAGCCTTTAATTCTCACTTTCAGGCCTTACCTGATGTGTTCTTTGTTCTCTTTCTACTTCTTTGATAGTCTCTTGCATTGTCTTTCCTGGCTTTTCTTCCTTCCCTTATTCCTTAAATGAAGGTATTGCCTCAAGATCCTATGCTCAAAACTCTTATTTTTCTGCATTATCTCTCATGGCAATTTCATTTCAGGTTTATATGAATAACTTCCAAATGTTTATCTCTGGTCGCAGCTTTTCATTTGAGCTCCAGACCTGATTTCCAGACTCCCAGCTGGCCATCTTCATCTGGGTGTCCTGAGAGCTCTGCACGCCTAGTCTATGTGAAAGTCATTGTAGGGGAGGAGAAATATCTTTTCCTCCTGGGTTGCTAGGTTCATGGCTGAGGCCCCTATAACAAAAGACATATTAACAAGAGAAACACAAACAAATATATTAAATAAGTTTTACATGAAATGGGAGCCTTCACAAGGAAATGAAGACTCAAATAAATGGGTAAACCTGTTTTTTTAATGCTAGGTTTGATGACGAAGCAGATAGTGGTAGAGAATCATGATTGCATAAAAGTGTAATCTAATGGTAGTAACCTGGGGGGAACTCAGCAAGGTCTGTTTATTTAGATTCTTCTCTGTGACCCAGTATCTTCAGAGATAATGATGTTCCTTTCCTCCAGGTATAGACAGGGCACCTCTCAAATAAGGTTCTTATGACTTGTTTCCAGGGAAGGTTAGAAAATCCTTCTTAGGTTTTATAACCTACTTCAGGGGAGAAGAGCAAGGGAAAAGTGAGAGTGACTTTCCTGCTTCTGTTGTTTTCTCAAATGCCAAGCAAGGTGCTATATTTTCGGGTAGTGTGTCCTGAACACTGTCATCATCATTTCCAACTTCACTCCCCACCCCCACCTCAGACCTGCTCCTTTTGACTGTCTTACATCTGTTAATGGTTTCACCATATTCTCAGACTCTGGGATTAACACCTCAACCTCTTAGGGTCCTAAGGAATTACTATGCAATTTCCACATTCCCATTCTAACTGCCATGAAACAGATTTACATTGAAGCATCTTGTTTTCCAGTGGTGGCAATCTGTTTCCAGTGATAGGCTGTTTGCCTACTATCTTATCCAGAGTATTCCCTTTTCCTAATAACAAGATTGCTGGGAAATATGATTCAGAAATCTGCTTGGTGAGTAAGGATTTAAAGTATAGGGAAGGGTATAGTCTTGAGGGATATTTCATTCCAGCTATGATAAAGACCCAGGAACTGACTCTGCTCTGTAGCAAATGGTGCCCTTCTCAGGAAAGGATCATATCCCTTAGATTCAACCTTTCCTTCCCCAACATGGACCAAGAAACACGTTACCAAAATAGGCTCTACCTTTTTGCAATGCTGAGGCCTACTGAGAAACATTACTGAGTGTGTTAAGACAATTGGCTGAGCCACAGTAGAGCTGACAGTGCCTGCTTCCATTATGAGTTGATTCAATCAGTTGACATCTCAAAAACACAATCTTAATCCCACCAAGCAATTTCCTTCTTAGGCCATTATACTCTAGAGAAGCTCTTGCACATGGTCTTCAAAGACATGTAAAAGATTACTTACAGTACCAAACTACCCCAAACTAGATACAACCTAAATGCCAATCAGTAGTAGAATGAATGAATAAATTATGGTATACTTATACAGTAGAATATCAACAACAACAAAAAGAATGATCTACAGGCACACACAAAACCATGGATAAATCTCAAAAGCAATGTTGAACAAAGTAAGCCAGAGAACACATGTAGCATAATTCCATTTATATGGAGTTCAAACCCAGGCAAAACTAAGTAATACCATATTGGTTGGAGATAAACATATGTGATAAAAAAAAAACTGTAAATGTAAGCAAGGAACAATTAGTACAAAACTCAGGAGAGTAGCTAGCTCTTGGAGGCGGAGAGGCAGGATGGTAGGTGGAGGAAGGGCATGAAAAGTTTTATAAAGGCATTCTATTTCTTAAGATAGGTAGTGGGAACACAGATTTTCATTTTATTATTAATCTTTAAACTGTGCAGAGGCGTTAAATACACTATTATATACAATATACTTCATTTTTTTTTTTCTTTTTAGAGACAGGGTCTCATTCTGTCACTGAGGCTGGAGTGAACTTCTGGGCTCAAGTGATCCTCCTGCCTCGGTCTCCCAAAGTGCTTGGATTGCAGGTGTGAGCCACTGTGCCTGGCCTACTTCATGATTTTTAAATTATTTTTTAAAAAGGTAATATTGTTTCCGAGTTCTTTGACAAGATGACCTTTCCTTTTAGCTAGATTGCTCTTGCCCTACTTCAAAATTCACTTCAAACTTCATTTGGGAAGCTGTCTCTGACTCCTCAGGTTGATTTATTTAATACAGAATACTTCAAGCACACAGAAACAGAGAGAATAATGTAATGCACCACCACATAACTGTCACCCAGCTTCAACAATTATCAACAAATAGCTAATCATGTTTCTATACCCTGACACATTCTCCTCCCACCACTGGATCATTTGAAAGCAAATATGAGCCATCCTATATTTTAATAGGATATAAATACTTTAGTATTTAATTAGCATTAAACTAACTCCTTTAATAAGAATCTCTAAAATATAGGGGTTCTTTAACAAAAAGACACAACCCCAATACCATTATCCACTAAAAAAATTTAACAATAACTGCTTAATATCAAATATCCAGGTAGTGTTCAATTTTCCCCAAGCATCTTTTGATTTGTTCGAACCAGGATCTAAACAGATTTCACACATTATGTTTGGTTGTTACGTTTAAGTCTCTTTGAATCTAAGGTTTCCCCTCCCTCTTATTTTTTTCCTTGAAGTTTATTTGTTGAAGAAACCAGATCAGGTCAACTTCCTACATTCTGGATTTCTGGCTGATTTAGCTGTTCTCTGGCCATTTCACAAACCTGTCTGTCTTTCCTTTTTTTCCACCATTTTCTATTCCCAGCTACACAGTTTTGGGGGCAGATGAGAACGGTTCTCATCTACCCCCATTCTATATCCAGGAAGGTATAGAATGGAGAGGGGGGTAGCCCCTGTGCAGATCTCTATCCTAGGACGCTCTACACTCAAGTGGAATCATGCCTTTTTTTGCCTGTCTCCCTCCAAAATATGTCTTGGGGACCGAGGCTGTATCTTACTTAATTTTGTATCCTCTGCTTTACAAAGAGTAGGTACTAAATGAGTATTGAGTGGGTGAACGATGTTGCTCTCTTGTATTGCTTATGTGCTATGCCTCCTTTTCCAACTTGTAGGAAGATAAAGAATTTGTGAAACTTTGATTTCAACCCCCTGGGGTAAGGTATTATGCAAAATTCTTTTGATAGTTACTTTTCTTAAAATGTTTCTTAAAATTTCATTGTGAAGAGCACTTTATTTATTGTCCTTTCCTTTGTTGCCCATTTCCTGAACCACAGCAGTCTTGATAAGCTTGTTTGAATTTAAAAACAAAAGTTCCCTGCTCTGTAACCTGATGGGAAGCTCCCAGCAGCCTTGCCCTTAGAGGGAATTATGGGTTAAGGGCTTTTGAGTAATGCATTACTCACTGCAGCTTCTTAGAATTTCTTCTGAAGCAAATTATTACTTCCTGAGATGTCTTCCATTTGTTCCTTGAATTACAAATGTCATCCCTTCTTGTAGATAACCCTGACACACACTATAAGAAAAATGCCACCGAGAAAGCTGGGAATCAACTTCCTTCTATGCACTTACTCCAGTATTTCCTGGTGATTTTCAGTTGAGGCATATGTACTCTCCAGTGCACATGGCTAACCGTCCCTTCCCCTTCTGTTAGCTCTGTAACAGATACTTGGACTCTTAATTATTGTCTGTTCTACTTTGTCACAAACTCAAAAGGTACTAAGACCATCAAATAAGAAAACTTTTCTATATGTTATTGGATTTGATAGTGTTGTACTCCTTATCCATTTGATCCTGTGACTACCACTGATGTCCTTAGAATTGTTTTAGAAATACTTCCTGTTTTCCTAATTCCAGGAAATGAACCTGACTCATGGGACCTGCAATGTTATTTTTGTAAAATTGTTATGAACTGGATTCGATAATTTAAAATTCAACCAAACTAATCTTGCTGTAGCTCTGAGGGTGTAGGTTTTATGGAATTATGTTAGAAATGACAGGCGATGAAGTCCCTCGCTCATTATTTTTTAATGCAGCAGTTAGATAATAGTGAATTAAGATTTCCTGGAGAGCCAATTTTAAGCCATCAACTGGCAGTGAAAGATGAACAAAGACTGGATGACATATTGAAATTATACCTAGTACATAAACTCATATCAAACATTTTTAATCTGGCAAACAATGCAATGAGTGACAGCAAATGCAATAAAACAGAAACCTAGATCAGTTATCTTAGAAAGATTGCAGTCAGCAGATAAAAATGGGACCATGGAGTCTTCTGAATTAACTAGCACTGAGAACATGAATCAGTCTTTCATCTTTTATTATTTCATCCTTTTCCTTTGAAGTAAACTTAAAAATAACCTTTTTGCCAACTACTCAAAATGAAATATTCACTATATCACTCTTATTCCTTATTAAAAACTGGTATTAGTGTGCCTTTATACTGAAGACATCAAAGAAAATATGGCATGTACTTGTATAAACATAAGGAAGCCTGAAGTATATTGCTTATTTTTCTATGGAATAAGTACAAAATCATGATACCTTATTGTGCACTTACTGAATTCTACTTGGATTTTCTGAAAGAAATTTCCTTTTCCTTTTTGATACAATCCTAGTTGAATGGATAAAATATGTGGCAATTTTATTTCTAGCATTTTGAGATCAGCCACATTTTTCATCCATGATAATGCGCATCAAGTAGAGTATTGTACAAGTTTAGTTTTTCCAATTGGTTTGGATTTTAACAGTTTTGGTTCACTGTTAATTAGTACCTAACTTTTGTATACATAATTGTGCAAGGATATCTGGATGTTGTCTGTTCATTCCATGTTTTTAAACGTCTGAACATAACCCTGTTATATGTTGTAGACACCATTGGTTGCTTACCACTATCCCCTTTTCCATAATAACAGAACCCCAATTTGTACTGGTATGAGACACCGTGAGTCTTAAGAGAGGCTAGGTCTCTTCCCAGTCCCAATCCTTAAGCAGGCTAAGCCAGCCATGATATTTTCATTACTCTTGTTAATGACTGGCTTAAGCATAGACATGTAATACAGTATTGCTCAATAACACATATGGAAAAGTCTGTTGGAAGCTTTCTCAGAAGGCTTTTTCTGGGAAAAGGGCACCAGAAAAAGATATCCTCTTTTTCTGGCCTTTGGAAGTTATTGTTTGCAGACATGATGCCGGGAGCCCTTGCAGCCATTCTGCGACTATGAAGAGAACTTCAGGGTACAAAAATGCAAAGAACCTGAATCCTTGATAACATTGTTGAGCCAGTGAATTACTGAAACTGTCTTGTCTCAGTTCTCATTGTCATATGATTTAATCAACTGACTTCATTGTTGAAGCCAGTTTGGGGTGGGTTTTCTATTACTTGCATTCAGGCATGTTAACTGACATACTATATAAAGCTCATAGTTCCTGTATTGCATTAGGTGCTGTCATTCTCCCAGTTTCCTAACACTACAGCAATATATCCTAGATTCAGCCCCATTCAAGCTGAATATCAACATGAAAAATTAAAACTGAATTATAGATCAAAACCTGAATTTTTACTGAAAAAGTTCAGTAAAACTAAATTTTTCTATTATTACTTCTATTTTATTAATAAAATGCATAGTTATAAAAGCAATAATTTATGTCATAAAAAATTAAGATAAAACATTTATCTCTCTTTTTTTAAACTGAAGAATGATTGGAGAAGGTGTGCTCATTAGATTTGTGGATGCCACAAAGATAGGAGAGCACTGATGTGACAGTCAAGGTTCAGAAATATTTCCACAGGCCGTAATGATGAGCCCAAAGCAACAAGATGAAATGGAATCAAGAGAAATGTACATTTGTGCAATTAGGTTAAAGAGATGAGGGCTAAGGCTGTTTTGGCTGAGGGTTAAAGGCTACTTATATGAAAACTATGTGGGGATTTCAGTTAACTGCTAATTCCATAAGTTCCAGGATTAAGACTGGGCTAAAACAAATTACTAAAAGTCTGAGTATATAAATCCTTCCTTCATTGAACAAGAATTTATTAAACTCTAATTCAGAAAATGCATATGGCAGCTGGTTAAAAGTAGGGCCTTTAGGCTTAACTGATCTCAGCTTGGCCTGAGTGACCATAGGCAAGTTACTTTACTTCTCTGTGCCTCAGTTTTGTTATTTGTAAAATATGACCAATATTTTTGTAAGTGCTTAGACAGAGGTACATAGTGATTGACAGGATCAAAATAAGATAATATACTCAAAGGGACTGGAATAGTATTTAGTGGCAATAATAATTTTTAGGGTTTAGCTTTGCATTAGATCAGGGGTATTAACTCTTCCACAATAATCTTTGTTCAGCTTACACCTGGAGAAACTTTATTTTTGCGCCATATTTTAAAGCACACTGACAGACTCGAGAATGACTAGGTAAGAATGGAAAGAGAATCTCTGGAAACAATATGATACAAGGAATACTTTTAGGAGTTAGGCACTTGATCTGAAGAAAGAAGACTTCATATATTTTAAAGGGAGCCACGTGAATCAGATAGTAAGTTCATTTTGTGTTGTTCCAAAGGGAACTTTGCACACAACAAGGAGAAGCAAAAATCAGCTCAGAATACTGAAGACTTTTGAGTATAATTGCTATGCATCAATTGTCTGGCCTAGTTGGAAAAGCAGTGACCTCCCTATCATTGTAAGTGCTTAGGCAGAGGCCAGATGGAGCATCTGACAGGGACAGCACATTGTCACATATTTGACTTGAGTTCTTTTTACCAATAAGATTCTGATTGAATTTCATTCATGTATCCTTGGAAGGTTTTTTAAAAACCTACAAGGAATATTAAAACACCAACAGGGAAACTCTATTGTCTGTTTTGCAGAATCAAAAATTTCAGAGCTGAAATATCCCTTAGAGATTAAATAGATGAATTTCTCAATTGCTGGATTGGCAAGAGAATTTTAAAAAATTATGTTTATTTTTACATTTTATTACTGTTTCATTATAATAATAATATAAGCACATTAAATAAAATGGTACAAGAGAAAGAAAAAACAGTTTCACTACATTATTTTATACATTTTCATATATACTTGTATTATATATACAGTTTTTTTTTTCTATTTTCACTATGTAAGAGTTGCATTGGTCTGCTAACGGCTGCCTTAACAAAGTACCACAAACTAAGTGGCTTAAATGACAGAAATTTATTGTCTACCAGTTCTGGGGGTTAGAAGTCCAAAGTCAAAGTGTTGGCAAGGTTGGTTTCTTCTGAGGCTTGTGAGGAAGAATCTGTCTCGTGCCTCTCTCCTAGTTTCTGGTGGTTTGCTGGCAATCTTTGGCAGTACTTGGCTTCTAGAAGCATAATCGCCATATCTGCCTTCATCTCCATATGGTGTTCTCCCTGTGTGTGTGACTGTCTCCAAATATCCTCTTTTGATAAGGACATCAGTTGTATAGGATAAGGGGCCCATCCCACTCCAGTAAGACCTAATCCTGACTTAAATAACTACATCTGCAGAGACCCTATTTTCATATAAGGTCACATTCTGAGGTACTGGGGGTGAGGACGTCAATATATGAACTTTTTTGGGGGATACAATTCAACCAATAACAAAGGGCAAATCCATTTCCAGTGCCACCTACACGTATAAGAGTGCTTGTTCTCTTGTATTCTCAAAACTATAGCTAATAATATTATTTTTAACAATAAATTGTTGCTAATTAGGTGAAAAATTGTATCATAGTGTTTTTTCTTTTCAATTATTATAGGTATACAATAGTTGTATATCTTCATAGTGTTGTTTTAGTATCTATTTTTTTACTAGTGAGCATGAATGGTCTTCTATGTTTGTATACGAGTTGAATTTCTGCTTTTGTGAAAGGTCTGTTCATGTCTATTGCCCCTATTTTTTTAAATTGTGAAATCAATATATTATAAAAGGTTTGAAAAACAGAGAAAATACAAACCACCCACAATGTCATATTCTAACACAGTTATTACCATTTTTACTGCCTTCTAGGCCATTTCATATGCATGTTTTACTCTTTTATAATTGTAGTGCACATATAGTCTTATCTTCTATTTTTTTCTCCTTATAGTATATTATAATATGGAAATGGGTTAATCCTCAGTGTACCAGAACAGCTCATTCTTCAACAATTATGAATTCAGGGCAGGGCCCGGTGGCTCACGCCTGTAATCCTAGAACTCTGGGAAGCCAAGGCGGGTGGATCGCTCAAGGCAGGAGTTCGAAACCAGCCTGAGCAAGAGCGAGACCCCGTCTCTACTAAAAATAGAAAGAAATTAATTGGCCAACTAAAAATATATAGAAAAAATTAACCGTGCATGGTGGCGCATGCCCGTAGTCCCAGCTACTTGGAAGGCTGAGGCAGAAGGATCGCTTGAGCCCAGGAGTTTGAGGTTGCTGTGAGCTAGGCTGACGCCCACGGCACTCTAGCCCGGGCAAGAGAGACTCTGTCTCAAAAAAAAAAAAAAAAAAAAAAACAAAAAAACAAAACAATCATGAATTCAGAACTAGACTTCTGGTATTTTTCAAGAGTATATTACTTGGCTATTAAGGGGGTACAAAATGAGGCTCCTTGTTGCAAGAAAGTTAAAATTACATTTCTATACCATGGTGTATCTTTGGATACCTGGCACACAAGTATCCAACACATGTTAAATGAATTAATAGTCTAGTTATTAGACATAAATTTTATTCATTTTTCAGGTGAGAGAACTCAGTTTTTGGAATTTTCTTCTTTCTAGACTACATGCTTGAAATACAACATTAAGATGATCTTAATGCATATCAGATGTACATGTAAGAACCAGCACCATATTAAGCAAAATAAAAGTTAAACCAGTAGAACATCCATGATTTAAAAAAATATATTTTAAAATCCATAAGTGAAAAAGTGCTTTACAAAGGCTCTTTCAAACTCAACTTGTATATATCAAAATCTACGGTTTCATAAAACCAAATTTATTTTGTGGACAAAATAGAAACATAGACTCCCTATTTCTTCTTTGTAAAGAAAAAAAATTGTGTTAGAACCAAAAAATGTTACAAGTCATCATTTGTCCGTCTTCTGAAATAAACTGAGCTAAAAGATATATCTGATGGTATCTGTAATGCTCCTGATAATACACACTAATTATTTACTTTTCTATTTCTTATCCTGCCTCTTATTTCATTGGCAATATTTTGCCCAAATTGTCACTTGTATTTCAGTCTTTCTAATTAAATTGTAAAGACTGGCCTCAAAGTGAAACTTTAAAAAAGCTTCACATCTAAGTAAAGAGTGGTACAAAAAGAAGTGGTTCTCAAAATATGTGGTGAAAAACTTTTCTAAAAATTTCCAATCCATAGTTGACCAAAACTATTCTAAAATACAATAAAAATGAAGTATTAGAATTTTTTTTTAAAAAAAACCCACCAAGGATAGAAAATTTCAAAATGGTTTTAGATTATCCTTTCAAGTTTATATAAAAGTTTAAAAAGTTTAGTCTTAATTTTTGTACTTATCTAGGTATGGACTTGTAACAAACAGTCCACAGACCACACTTTGAGTAGCATTGTAGTAATAGATAGTCCCTGACCTCAAAGAACTTAGAATCTTGTTAGCGTGAACACTATAAGACTATATGTAACCAAGTATAAAATTGTACCATAATTTATGCTCCCCCAGACCACACCAGCCTGGAGTAACATAAGAGACATGCTCTTCAAGGTCATGGTAGGTACAACGTAGATAGGAGAGCACATACCTAAGTTCACCTTGCAAAGCTGGGATGCTGTACTATAGAATGTGGAATCTCTCTGAACCAGTAAGCAGTACATACATATACAATGCTATTTCTCTCATTGTCAGAATACATGGATCTGGGAACCAAGAGGTAGAAAAGGTTCGTGGCACCTCTGAGTCTTTGGTAAGCCTTTTACTTCTTCTAAATCCATAACCATCTGACAAAACCAGTAGCTTCTGCCAATGAATTCGTATAGATCAGAGATTGAGAAACTCCAGTTTGTTGCCTGCTTTTGTAAATAAAATTTTATTGGAACATAGCTACACCCACATATTTACATACTTTCTATGTTGTTTTTGTACTACAAGGGTAGAGTTGAGCAGTTGCAACAGTGATTGATTGTATGTGACCAGCAAAGCAGAAAATATTTATCTGGCCCTTTAGAGAAAAAGTTTGCTGAGATTGGCCTAAAGGCCAAGTATGCAAAGTGGACCAGAACTCCTTGAACTTCTGCCCACTGGGAGAATTTTACTTCTCCACTCTCCTTTAGGGACACCCCTCAGTGCTATAATGCTAGAACAGTTCACTTCTGGCTGTTGCAGGCATATTATGCAGAGCCAGCTGTAAACAAAACTTGAATTCCCCATGAAGTTGTAGGTGTGAGTCATTGGAAGAATAACTATGTGACAGGAGTAGGTATGCTGGGACTTTACCCTTCACGATCTACTCAGGCCACATTCCAATTATTCAGCTTCCATTGAAGAGGAAATGCTTCAGGGCACAACTAAGTTTATAGTTAGGTAGCTCTCAGCATACAATTTATGATGGACAGTTTGGGTTACATGACCAGTGGAAGTTCTGTGTCAGAAATTCAATCTCTACCAGAAACTGAAAGCAAGACAGAAATTGGTTTTAAAGGAGAAAAGTTAATTCCTTATGGGAACATGGGTTTGTTTCAGAGCTCCAGGGGCTTCTTGCTATGATTCTCCAGTATGAACTTTCCACACACTGTCACAACATCCCAATCTGCCACAAATGTTTTGGGTACCATTGACTTTATTGAATGATAAAGGCCAGGTGGCAGAATCATGCTCACTAAAGTCTGAACCACCTGGAGCACCATCTATTGCCCTGGGCCCTCTAAAAGATGGAAGATTTTTAAGGCACCCAGTAAATGGAAAGAAGCAACAAGTCAAATGTGATATATGTTATCTCCCAACACCCAATGAAGTTCACTAAATGGTAGGGGAGTTCAAGATACAACAATATTTCATTCACTTTGAAAAAGATGTCCAATGTGTCCCAGACAACTAGACCCATCAATCCCCTCACCATTGCCCCACCGAAACTTTACTGAGGTGTTAGTGATGCACAGTGTTCCCCGAAGCAGGGAGGGAAGCCCTCTGAACTTGCCAAGAGGGTTCTTGGCTTCGCATTGGAAAGAATTCAAGAGTGAGCAAACTAGCGACAGAAAGTTTCTTGAGAGAGAGATAGAAAACAGATCCTACTCCACAGACAGAGTAGGGGTCCTTTCCAGAACAGGAGGCAGACCCGTTATAGGGCAATGATAACGTTTTTAAATATTCAAAAACCCTGTTAGGAAACAGCCATATGTGACCAGCATTGTCTTGAGGTCAAGCCATAAAAGTTTATCATAAACTGTTGCTGGGGGGGGAGGCCATTTCTACTAAAGTTGGGGAGACCATTTTTGCTATGGGTCAGGAGACCTCTTCCACTGGCAAAGAAGACTAACCTGAATTTAGGGGCTCAATGTTCCCAGCCTCACCCAAAATCTCCCTACACATTCCTATCCTAACTTACCGGATCCGATTCTTTCCCAATTAATGTCCTCACTTTAAAAATAGATCACCCTACAAGGCTGAGAGTGCAAACAGTTTGCAAGGCTTTGTAATTCACCCATCCTCAGGTGGTCCCAGGCTGGGAACTTGCTGGAAACTTCCTTGTTCAAGGTGGTTAGGATTGGGAGGCATCAATTTGCCAGACTTCAAACTATACTACAAGGCTATAGTAACTAAAACAGCTTGATAATAGCACAAGAACAGGGACATTGACCAGTGGAACAGAACAAAGAACCCAGATATAAAACCATCCTCATATAGCCGTCTAATCTTTGACAAAGCAGACAAAAACATACACTGGGGAAAAGAATCCTTATTCAATAAATGGTGCTAGTAAAACTGGATAGCCACATGTAGAAGAATGAAACAGGATCCACACCTTTTACCTCTCACAAAGATCAACTCACGGTGGGTAACAGACTTAAACCTAAGGTGTGAAACTATTAGAATTCTAGAAGACAATGTTGGAAAAACTCTTACAGACATTGGCCTAGGGAAAGAATTTATGAAGAAGACCCCAAAGGCAATCACAGCAACAACAAAAATAAATAAATGGGACCTGATCAAATTAAAAAGCTTCTGCACAGCCAAAGAAACTGTCACTAGAGCAAACAGACAACCTACAGAATGGGAGAAAAATTTCCCGTTTTGCACATCCGATAAAGGGCTGATAACTAGAATCTATTTAGAACTCAGGAAAATCAGCAAGAAAAAATCAAACAACCCCATCAAAAAGTGGGCTAAAGACATGAACAGAAACTTTTCAAATGAAGAAAGAATAATGGCCAACAAACATACAAAAAAAAATGCTCAACATATCTAATCATCAGGGAAATGCAAATCAAAATCACAATGAGATATCATTTATCTCCAGTGAGAATGGCCTTTATCAAAAAGTCCCAAAACAACAAATGTTGGTGTGGATGCAGAGAGACAGGAACACTCACACATTGCTGGTGGGACTGCAAACTAGTGCAATCTCTGTGGAAAGCAATATGGAGATACCTCAAAGAGCTATAAGTAGAACTACCATTTGATCCTGCAATCCTGTTACGGGGCATCTACCCAAAAGAAAAAAAGACACTCTATAAAAAAGACACCTGCACTTGAATGTTTATAGCAGCACAATTCACAATTGGAAAGTTGTGGAAACAATCTAAGTGCCCATAAATACATGAGTGGATTAATAAAATGTGGTATATGTATACCATGGAGTACTTTTCAGCTATAACAAACAATGGTGATATAGCACCTCTTGTATTTTCCTGTATAGAGCTGAAACTATTCAACTAAGTGAAGTATCCCAAGAATGGAAAAATAAGCACCACGTGTACTCACCAGCAAATTGGTTTCACATTCTTAAATATATCAAAATTCAGAAGGATTATTTCTTTCAGTATGTCTTAGTGAAGTCAACATTTATTTTAATAATTCCAGTCCTGAAAAAAGTAGAAAAATTGTTTCCCAGTGAAGAAAGGAGTTAACAGATTTAGAGAGAGCTAATTAAAATTTAGAAAGGCAAACGTCAAATAATCAAAACCAAACATGAACATAGAGGATAGTATAATTAATAAGGCTGATTTCATATGCACACACACATGAGGCTGTGTGCTATATTGCTCATGGGATATTTGTAAAGAGTAATGGTATGTTAGAACACAAAGAAAATCTGGATAAAATTAGAACCAAAGAAAGCAATAATCAAAAAAAAATATTTTTTTTGAGCTGAAGAGAGAACTCCATATGTAGATTGAAAGGTCAAACATGTTCCAGATGAAACCACCAATAAAAGCACCCATACTTCCATGAGTTTCAGCAAGGTTTTTGGAATGCAAAGACATAGAAAATAGGGTATTTTTTAAAAATCCAGACTGCCAAAAGAGGTAGCCTAAAGATAAATCTGGCATCTCTCATCCTTTTCTGCACCTGTGAATTTCCAAAATAATGGGAAAATGGCAAGGCAGTTTTGAGGAATAAAGTTATGACTTATAATTATATATGCAGTGAAGTGACTATAAAGACAATAGACCTTGCCAAAGAAGTAAAAGAGAACTGAAAATGTTTCAAACATACCATTTTCTTGAAGGTATTCTATGGCAAGCGCTATGCTAAACAGCTTATATGTGTTACTTCATTTCATCCTCATGTCATCATTATAATGTAGGTCTTTGGTGACATTTAAAAAGGAAGAAACTGCGGTGGCTCAGGCCTGTAATCCTAGCACTCTGGGAGGCCGAGGCGGGCGGATCGCTCAAGATCAGAAGTTGGAGACCAGCCTGAGCAAGAGCGAGACCCCGTCTCTACTATAAATAGAAAGAAATTAATTGGCCAACTAAAAATATATAGAAAAAATTAGCCGGGCATGGTGGCACATGCCTGTAGTCCCAGCTACTCGGGAGGCTGAGGCAG
>CAUYRT010041476.1:0-36611 GCA_963574885.1 Lepilemur ruficaudatus
CTCTGTTTCAATTTCATTGCCTCTACGGCGTCTGCCTGAGCACTACGGTGGAACGAGAACACTGTCAGAATGCCGTGGGCACAGCTATTGCTTGACATCAGCCGGCCCTGCCTACACTAGACTGGGGTCCCACCAGCCCGGCGGTGCGCTTATTGCATTTCCACCTTTCTTCACTCTTCTCACCTGCCTTCCGAAAGGTGTGGTCCCCCTTAGTGGACTCAGGGGCGTGGCCCAATTCCGAAAGAACTGCAAAGTCATTCCTGCAGACACAGCGGCACAAGGAAATACTGTCAAGTGCATTAGATCAAAAATGGCCACGTCGTCACTCCTCTTTCCCAGGGTTTCAAAATCAAGAACAACTAAAAATCCCTGCTGGTATCTAGAAGCGAGGAGTGAATTTAAAATTCTATCTATCTGCACACCAAAGGAAAAGCAGCGCAGAGTCTGGCATACTCACCGACTCTTCTGATGACCTGACGAAGTCTTTGAAAACTTCTCTGGGTCTCATTTTTTTTTTTTTTTTTTGAGACAGAGTCTCACTCTGTTGCCCGGGCTAAAGTGCTGTGGCATCAGCCTAGCTCACAGCAACCTTAAACTCCTGGGTTCAAGGGATCCTTCTGTCTCAGCCTCCCGAGTAGCTGGGACTACAGGCATGTGCCACCATACTCGGCTAATTTTTTTTACATATATTTTTAGTTGTCCAATTAAATTTCTTTCTATTTATAGTAGAGACGGGGTCTCGCTCTTGCTCAGTCTGGTCTTGAACTCCTGACCTTGAGCTATCCACCCGCCTCAGCCTCCCAGAGTGCTAGGATTACAGGCGTGAGCCACCGCGCCCGGCCGGGGTCTCATTTTCTATGTCCAAAGAGTGGCAGGTGACGGCCACTGGCTACCCAGCCCCTAAGCTGCAGGGGGCCCAGTGAATTCATGATGATTCACTGATTCATCCATCATTGTTGCTGAAACCGATTTCTTCCCACATTTTCAAGTTAAGAGTGAGTTAAAGGCGGTTTCATTTTCTCACCGGTTTCATTGAAGTTTTACTATGTGATTAGGCATCTTTAAAAAGATCTGCTTTGGAGTGTCAAGATCTGCCAGAAAGGGTCTAGAAACAAAGAAGGCTTTAGCTTTTCAATCCTCTTGCTCACAGCGAGGGCTATGCCATCTCCCGGGGAAAGCTGGCTCAAGTTTACCTGAAGACACGCTTACCTGAAAAGCCACTGTAATGATGAGATGAGGGACATGCTTGTTTGGCATACAGAACGTGCACAGTAAATACCAGTGTTATCTCTGTCCGTGACCACTGTCGTCTGGGGACATACCTGAGTGGAGCTATTAACACACCTTGGAAAATCAACATTCATCATCTTTTCTAATGGAGCACAAAGTTGGAGGGGGTGGAAGGTGGCTTCCCAAGGAAACAGATCCAAGGTAAGTCTCAACAGATTCAATAAACAGTGATTAAGTACAGGCTCAGAGCTGGATGCTGGGGAGCAAAGATAAACAAAATCCCTGCCCTCAAGGTTCTCAGAAGCTGTCCGGAGGAAGATCCCAAGTCTGTGGGGAGAGGTGGGGAAGAGAAAGAGACAGAGGGTCTCAGAGGGCCCCACAGAGCAGTGGCCTTGAACTAGTCTTAAACAATTTGCAGTTCATCGTGCAAGGGTGGAGATTTCTGCCCAAGGCCAGAAAGGTAGACAGCAGCCAACCAGACAAAGGACTTCCTGTGACATTCCACAGGGTTGGAAATTTATCCTATCGGCCACAGGTAGCCGGGTTATATTAGTTTGCTTGAGCTGCCCTAACAAAGCACCACAGACTGGGTGGATGACACAACTAAGTCATCTTCTCACAGAGGTTAGAAGGTGATAAGGTGTCTGGTTTCTCCCGCAGATGGCCGGCCACCTTCTGGCTGTGCCCTTACATGTCCTAATTTCCTCTTTTTATAAGGATATTTGTCCGATTGGATTAGGGCCCCCTCTAATGACCTCATTTAACCTTAATCGCCTCTTTAAAGGAAGGCCCTATCTCCAAATACAGGCGCATTTGGAGGCTCTGGGGGTTAGGGCTTCGGCACAAGAACCTGTGGGGACGCAGTTCAGCCCACAGCACTGTGGAAGGCTGTGAAGGAGAGGGTCCGTCTAGAAGGAGCACCGTGGTGGTCTTGAGGAGCATGGAAAGTGGGAGGGGAGGGACTAGAGGGAGCCAGGCCACTGAGGACTCCGCACCAACCTGGGGAGAAAAGAGGACAGGGGTATTTCACCGGGGCTTAGCCATTTTGCTCAAGACCCAAGGCCTTGCTCTCCACTGCGAGCCCTTGCTTTCCCTCGCGGGGAGGAGTCTACCTGTCCAGGTGGGTTCTCAGCACTCCCCTTCCAGCATATTCCCTGGCAGTGCCTGATCATCCACCACCACGCATACCCACCGGGGTTCTAAACACAAGTGGGGCCGGGAATCAGAGGCCTGCGAGTCAACTCTTCAGAGTGGAAGGACAAGAGCTGGTGCCCCACAGGCCCACCCGGCCCCTCCAACAGGCACCCCTCACAAATAAAGCCCCCGCAGGAAGCCCATTAACACCTCACAGGGGCAAACCTCAGGCCCTGCAGGAGAAACTTCAAAAGACACCCCTGCATCAAAAATGCCAGGAGGCCATCCGTCAGGGACACCATCCCAGGAAGCAGCAGCTGAACCGGGGAAAGAGGAGAGGTGAGCAGTAAATTAAACGTCCCTCGGCCCCTATACAGAGCTCGATTTATTGCCACAGAGGCCAACGGGGCTCCTTAAGTTTAAAAAGGATCAAGGCCTCTATAAACAGTATTCAGAACTACCTTCCACGGAACAAAAACAGCAAGAGGAACACTCCTTTTGTTTTTTTTTAAGAAAATGACCCATTTGTGAAAATAATTCTCCCTACACTGAACTCTTTGCCTCAAGTGTTACATAAAATTCAACTCACGGGTCAGCCCTTTTAAATAAAAAAAAAAAATCATGTCAGATACAATTACCAATTTGCCTTTTTAATCTGTTGAAATTAATTTCAGTATTAATTCAGTAGCCTGCCGAGAAGATATGCAGAGACACACGTTCGCTGAAAATCTATAACATTGCTTAGAAGCGTCAAGCTCTTTCTCCTCACCCGCTGACACATGTAAACATTCCCACCAACCCTCGAACTGCAAAAAAAAAAACGCTTGGTAAATAAAAATCAGCATGATCGCAAAGATGCAAATAAGGGCTATGCGAGAAGCATCACTATTTCTCAGGAGACTGTCAGTTGTGTAATGCCAAAAGGCTCCACGCATCTTATTTCCCCTGAAACCCTCAAATTGCCAGTATTTGGTTTTCCCTTCTTTGTTAACTATCCAATCTCTTTGCCCCTAATAATAATCAAAATAGCTAAACCATATACCAGGCCTGTGCTGCGCATTTTGCAAAATCTTTGATCTTACTTCATCCTCATAATAATTCTTTCAGGTAAATACTGTTGCTGTTCCCATTTTATAAAGAGGGAAACTGAGGCTCAGGGAGCCCAAAGTCACACAGATGGAGAATGGCAAAATGGAGATCCAAACCCAGGCTTGTCAGACCTCAAGTCCATGATCCTAATCACTGATTTTAGTGGCCCGTCCCTGTTTCCCAACTGGCCTTCCAGTATGGTATATTTAGAAGGGGTTTGATATTTAAACTTACCCAAGGTTCAAAATGCAATTGTGACTGTTATACACTATGAGGCTTAAAAATACTCTTTAAGAATTCCAACAGATACCTTAACACATTTTTACACTCATAAGATTTGATTTTTTTTTGTTCCGGATTGTCATTTCTTCCCTCTTTTTCTGTTTAGTGATACAAGCACTCACACCATGCTTAAACTGATGCAAAACATGAAATCCAACTCTAGAACTTGGGTTTACAAAAACAAGTGAAAATGTCACAATGGTTGCATGCCTTGCTCTGTTCAAAGACATGAGAACCAAAACTAAACAAAAATAGGTATGTGTCAAATAAGAAGTTGACTCAAAATTTAGGAAAACATCCAGTACTGCAGACTGTAGCTTCCTTGAGGACAGAGATCCTGTCTTATCTGACTTTTTATCCCGAGAGCCTTGCACAGAACTGGCAAGGTTTAATAACCATTTGTCAAAGTGGAGGATGGATGGATGGATGGATGTGTAGACTGATGGATAGATGGCATGGTTGAATAAATGGATGGATGGAAAGATGTGTGGATGGGTATGTGAGTGGATGGTGGGTGGGTGGGTGGATGGATGGATGGATGAACAGCTGGAATAACAGGATGCTTATACCAGTGGTTATTCTCAGTATGTTTCTAAGTTTGTTTTTTGGTTTGATTTTTAAACAGTCCTTTCTATATTCAGATAAATGAACAAACTAGCTGAAGAACTTGCTAGTCCTGTGACTAAGGGTCAAATGTGGGCTACTATTGAACTCTGACCTTCCCCAAGGACAGGCAGACAGATGCCAGCAATTGCACATTCAATAACTGCCCATTTAACGGACACACGCTGAAAGCAAATAATTTTGCTGGAAAGCAGCCCCATTTGCTGGCACCAAAACACATTTGTAATCCTCTCCATGTGTCCTTCCCATTCTCGAGTCACCATAGAGGGAAGCAACATTTATTTGCAAGAAAGACACTTTGGGTCAATAACTAATCCAGAAAACAAGGCCTACTGCAGCACCACATGATTCCAATTGAGGAGCAGAGAGAAAGAAAAACTTCTCTGCTTTCGTGAACACCACAGCACTGAGGCCACTGGTCAGAGGTTCTGTCTCCCCTCTCTAGCAAACACAGGGCATGAGATGGACTTCCAAAGACAGCCCATGGCAGTCAGGTAAGGAGAAACCCATGTAAGATTCCAGAAAACCCATCTTCAATGTACCTGGGCACTGCAGGGCTCCCAGAAGACTCAAAAGCAAAAAAGGAACTTACACACAAATAATCTGCCATGCCCAATACAGAGAGAGATTAACAGGGAAACAACCAGCAAAAAATGCTAAGTAGATGCTAGTGTTTTAATAAGCAAGAAATATTCCTTTTACAGTAAGGGTGAGACTGTTCTGTGGTTTTATAAAGCACTTTTACATAAAATAATATTTCACTTGAGAAAGCTAAGGAAAGGGATGTGAACACTCCATTTAACAAATAAGGGAACCGAGGCTCCCTCTGTAAGGTTCAATGACTTGGTTAAGGTCACAGAACCAGGAAGCAGAAGTATGTATGTTTCCTGATTTGCGTTTTTTGTTTTTTTTTGTTTTTTTTTTTTGGCATACAACTCTGATATATTTATCTTTGCTCAACAAAAACATTTGGGGTCTCACATTGAGTGCCAGGTTATACCCAGGTACATTCCAAGCTGGGAACAGATCCCATCTTTATGAAATTTCCAGCCATTTAAGGATTGCAGCCAGAATTTAAGTTGCCTTCCCTGACTCCAAAGCATGTGGGGCTTCCAAGAAGTGATAAGAGTTCTTCCAGTCCTGGGCCAGCCAGAAGAGGAGGGAGGGAGGGAGACAGAAAGGGAGAGACAAGAAACCCCACCCGCACATCTGGAAACAGATGTGAAACTGTAGGCAGACCTTCCCCACTCCATCTAAAGCCATCTCAAACACAAATTTCTGTGTCTGGGAGGTGAACTTGGTGGCCTGAACAGAGATAATGCTGCTGTCTTTATACTATGAAGAGTGCCTGTTTAAGGAACAAATTATCCATTTCTAATTAGTCAAGCCTCACAACTTCTTTTATTAGACAATTAAGTTTTTAATCGTCCGCCTTTCCCACCCCACCCATCCCAACAAATAGAAATAACTTGTGAACACAGAGCCCAAACTGAGCATGAAAAAAATGACCAGAATATTTAAATCCTCAAATCATTTATACCATACCACCATTTTACCTTTATTGAAGGATGATTAGAAAAAATTAAAGCCCATCGTGCAGAGGTTCCCAAATGTGGCTGGGAATCCACAACAGCACTGGGGGCGGAGGAGGGAGATCTTTTACAATGACGGAAGGCTGGGCCCCCTCTGGAGACTCAGGGTGGTCTCATGGGCCAACGTACCTGGTGCTGCTGGTGGTGGTATTTTAAAGCCCCCCAGGTATTCTGATGATCAGCCTGCTTGAGAACCTTAGCAATACACCCGCACTGATCATCCCAGGGCAAAAGCTGGCCTGAAAGTCCCAGGTGTAGGCCCCCAAAGTACCAGACACTGGGCGAGGTATATTCCACATACCGTATACTCTGATGTGATCCTTATAACATCTCCAAGGCTGGCACACTTATACCCATTTACAGATAGCAAAAACAAGGCTCAGTGAGATATACTGATTTGCCCGAGTTCACGCAACTAAGGAGGTTTGAAATTCCTAGGCTTTTCCAAGAAAGTTTGCACTGTGGTCCCAAATTGCATAGAAAAATTCCCTTCTGAGCCAAAGCGAATACTAGAATACAGAGACAAACGTATTTGAAAAGCTGGTGCTGGTACAAGGAATGTCTTGATTTAATTTCATATTATCGTTTAATAGAACTGGGAAAGAAATGCTAGTGGAAACAGACACCCCAATTGTATAAGCTCCAGTAGAGTCGAATTTTCTGGGCACAGGGAGGGTGCTCAGATCCTGTCTGGGATTTCACCACCGACAGGAACTAGGCCAAACAAGTTCCTTAGCCTGCAGCTCAGCCTGCCCCGGCCTGGGTGCCCCACTCAGCAGCCAGGAGAGGGGATAAAGGCAGAAGACGTCCACTGGCAGGGAAACAAGACACAACTCACCAGGCTGGGGGAGGGAGAGGCCCACTTCCCTCAGTGTTCAAAGAATCAAAGAATGACCATGGGCTCCCCCAGGAGCAAAGGGACGTACTCTGACACCCTTACACGGGGCACTTCCATCCAGCCCTCGTTCACTTAGCAGAAGGACACCATTTCTGCCCAGGACGCGTCGGGACAGAAGTCGCAGTCATCTCCCTGGAGTTGGGCCAGAGCTGGGCGGCAGGAGACCTAGATCTCTACCCAGCCACCCGGCTAAGTCTGTCTTCAGCAAGTCGCTTCACCTCGGCCTGAGTTTATAAAATGGGTGGAATGAGGTCATCTTTGAATTTCCTGCTATCTCTGGCAATCTATGAAATCCAGGCTGGCCGGACAAAGTCTGCAGGAGGGTTTAATCCCAAAGTGCAGACCGCTGAGAAGCCACAGGAGGGAGAAAAACCAATCTTCGTGGGATCCTATTTGCCCGCACTCACCTGCCATGGATGTGCACTGCAGAATATAGGCAGGTAAAAAGAAGGTAGTTACCTGGGTAAAGGAAAGTGTGGAGACCTGGAGAAAAAGAGTGTTTGCCTTAAAGATTCCACTAGGGTAGACTCAAATCCAAAGGGAAATCTCCAAATCTTCCTCTGTGGACCTCCAAGCCATTCATTCATTCATTGAACAAATTGAGCGGGACCACGCTGGGAACCAGGACACTGAGGTCAACATTATCCCATCATTAGTATTATTATTATTTAATTAAGGCAGCAGGGGGAAAAAGACAAGTCTGATTAAGTGATGCTGGATTCCCTAAATAGATGAAAAAAATCCACCATCTACATTCAGAATATGTTCAGCTCTTTGCCTCCTAGACTCATATCCCAAAGGACTATCAGGCAGTCGACTTCAAAACAAAAGGGCCACACGCCTCCAAGGCCAGGGAGCAGCAGCCGGTCGCAGACTGTCTGGCTTCCTGAACAGACACGTGCAAAGGCCGAGGGCTCTCAGGGGAATTCAGAAACCTCCCCCTACCACCACCAGATGGATTTAGTTCCATCCACAGAACACTTCGCTGCACCGGCTCAACGCACAGGGCTGATCCTGCACACTGCCAGGGTCGTGCCCCAGGAAAAAGATCTATGGCTGAACAAAATTAGTACATCCTAAGAATCCCCTTCAACAAGTGCTATGGAACCGTCTGTCCCATGGTAAACTCAGAGTTTAAAATACAATTTAAAAAAAACCTTACACAACTGGCTAAGTAGCACAGCGATGGTACGCGCTCCTCCTAACTACTTCCCATGTACCCAAGGGCCTTATGCTAACAACTGCTAGCAAACTCATCATTAACCTCCAGGCTTCACTGCCTCTCACTGAATGCACTCACATCCATTCCTTTATGGCTTATAAAGCATGTACTTCTCGATTATTTTACATGGCAGGTAAGACCCTGGTAGAAAAAGAGAGCAGGTACTATCAGGCCCGCTGGACAGAGAAAGAAACTGACATGTAGCAGTTCCGAGACTCGCGGGAAGCCTCCCAGCAGATAAGCAATGAGAACTTTTTGCTACTTCATCCCTCACTGCCTGCAGCATGGCTGTGCAGAGACAACAGAGCCTGATGACAGCCCTGCACCCTTGTTCAGTTCTGATGCCAGCAGCTAGGAGTGACAGCTAAGGCACAATGAGCACAGTGCTCCTGCACCCCACTCCCTGATGTCCCTGTACAGCTGTGCCTCCTAAATTAAACACACACACAACACACACACACACACACATAGTGTCCAAGGAAAACCAGACTATTGTCCTTTAGGAACCAACCGTGCACCTGCAGAAAATCCTCCAACGAAACCAACTGCCAAGGCTTTGCCGAAACAGTTCTCAGAACAGCTGCCCGGTCCTGCCACAGCACAGGAAATCTTCCCATCTTGGCAAACCCTGCTGCAACCATGTTTCCACACTGCAGCCTTAGAGGAATGAAAATATCAATTTTAGCCAAGCAAATCCAACAGGCTATCATGCAAAATGCTGGTGTCGAATCAAGCCTCGGAACTGGTAATTACCCATCAAGCAGGGCCGTAATAACGGGCTCCCTGAGGTCACTTTGCTGGAAGGCGGGGAGGTGGCTACTAAGGAGAGACCTGGAATTGGGCGAGTGTGATGACAGCCGTAAGAGAAAGACATTCTGCTCGCTTTCGTACAGATACCCACACCTGACCCCAGAAACCAAAACTCTCTTCCGAGGTCACGGCCCATCACGTGGCTCCCCCAAGGCACAGATGATTTTTGACGTGCTGGGGCAGATTCCCATCTATTAAACGATGCCCTCCTCTAGTTTTAAAGGAAGTTGGCTTTAGATAATGGTCTGAAAGGTGCTTCCTTTCAAAACTGCTGTAATTACACTAGAAAAACATTCATTTGTACCCTATGGCAAGGGGTTTCCTAGAAATTCCTTAAAGGAAGTCTATAATGGATAGTGCGGCTGACTGGCCTACAGACGGCACAAAAACCTGCATCAAGGACAATTTGTGAAGGCTCAAATCCCCTGGCGGACAAACAGTACCTTTGTCCACGAAAAGCATCGTGCCACACCTCTGCTGAGGGCTGGTACTGTTATGAGGAAAGGAACACACACACACAACTTAGGAGTTCAGCCCCGGACTCAGAGCTCATTATGACATTAGCTCCAATGCTATAATTTGATGGAAGAGAATAAATTGATAAAAAAAAAAAAAAAAAAAAAGAGAGAGAGAGAGAGATTTTAAGAAAATAATAGTTTCTATTAAAATGCATAACACCATCTTCTAAAAGATGAAAGAACTTCATAGAAACACCATAAACCTCAGAATTACACAGTAAATTGTGTCTTTTGTTTAAGACAAATTAATATCAGATCACATATAAAAAATAAACCCTGCCAACATCCCAGCTGATGGATGCTCCATTCATTACGTAGCTTGGGAGACGGCATGTTGACTATTTTGTAGAAAATGAATGAAGGGTTGGGTTATAATCACCTTCCCACTCAAATCCTCAAATCCTGTCTCATTACCTGAAGTGTTTTTCCTGCAAAGTGATACACACATGATTTTCTAGTCTCCACTTTCTTCTCATAAGCCGCCATGTGCACAGCAAGGGGAAAGTCCGGGGTGCATCAGCTGTGACAGCGAATCTGCCCAGGGTCCTTCTAAGTGCTTCCCAGAACAAGATGCACAGATGTTTCTACCTGCCTGGGTCTTTATCAGAGTCCCGTTGAATCTGGCACAGAGGCAATTGACAAATCTCTGAATATCCCTTACTAGGCCTCCAAAAATGCATATGCCTAACAAAAGAAATATACCATGAAGATGTGGGTGTCATCCCAATCTTCCCTTCTACCCAGGGACTCCTGGCGTACACATGAACAGCAGATGTGCTGACCCAAAGGTGGTCCTGGCTCAGATGAGGGTACATCTCACTGCCAAAGGGACCTTAGGTCCAAAGTGATCCAGAGCTACTCAGTGGGAAAAGGCTCTGACACACAGTGAGTCTTCAAAAAATGTTAGCCACCCCACCGAGAGAAGGGACCCGGACAAGCGCCTGGGTTAGTTTCGCCAAGCTCATCAGCAGTCAGCTTAAATAACGCCACATTCTTGTCATTCTTTTCCACCACCCTGACGCCACACTCCCCACAAAAGATGGAATTCTTTCTAAGGCCTGGTCCCCAAAATCTCTTGTGAGGCAAAATTCCTCTTCCAAGAATTCGGTTCAGCCTCCGAAATGGGGTGAGGGTGACGGCATCTAGAACCGGCAACGCCAGCATGGCCAGCAGATGGTCATCCCAGCAGCCCCTCGGAGATGGTCACAAATGCGGACCTGGGCACCAGGCCAGGCCTGTGGAATCCCAATCTGCAGCAAATCCCGATCCCCAGGGAGTTCCACACACATCCAAGGGTGACAAGCTCTGCTCTATGAAGGGTGACTGCAGGCAGGGGCTGGGAAGCCCCGACACCACACCCTGCTTCTCCAGGCACTGACACTGACGAGCTTCAGGAGGAAGAGGGCACCCATGACCATGACACTATGGAAAATAACTCCCAAGAAGGATGTCAGTCCCTTGCTGCTCCGTCATTTAGACAGATGGGGATTAAATTGGCTTTCAGTGACTCTTCCAAGAGGGATGCAAGAAAGGGCTCTGAGGGTGGAGCCCAGGAATCCCCCCCAGTGCTAAGCTTTGGGGTGCAGTTTTAACTTCACTGGAGAATCCTTTAGGCTCCTTTCGTGGTACATCCAAGATTTGGTAAAAGAAAAAGGCTGCAGAGATCAAATTCCAGCTTCCCCAAATTACTCAACTGCTTGGCCTGGGAAAGCTACTAAACCTCTAGGGACTCTCTCCCCTCTCTTTAGTGGCGGTAAGAGCTGTGATGGAGAAGACTTAGCGGGGGAAGCCAGGGAGTGCATGTTGAGTGCTTAGAGTATGTACCAAGTGCTCCATAACGCTAGATATCGCTTTTTTACCATTCGTAACTCCAGAAGGAGGAGCCAATAGGAACATTTTGCTCCATGACCAGCTCAGGCACAGGATAGGGGTAGAGGGGAGGAAATAATCCCAAACGAGCCCAACACACAACCCAGATTCACAAAGCCGTTTCTTTCGGGCTCTCCTAATGTGCCCCTTCCTCTTAGTGTCCTGAGCCAGCCGGGAGAGGAAAAGCCAGGCTGGCGGGTGTCTGCCTTCCTCTTTACAGCCGGGTTTCCTTCTCCTTCAGTACAGCTGGTGGTGACTTAGGTGTCAGCACACCCCGGGGGCTCCCCCGGGCAAAGAAGCCGATTTAAGCGGATGATATGTTAACAAGGACCCACAGAGGAGCAGCATAAAAGTGCTTGTGCTTTTTTGTCTGCACAACTCTCCTCTTCGGGGTTCAGATGGGCCAGAGGCGGTGAACTCAGGGGCCTCAGGCGTGTTTATTAAACCCTCGGGGCCCCCATCTCCAACCACACCTAAAAGTGGAAGAAATGATGTCCACCTCGTTTCACAGGTCGATTTGGAAATTGTCAAGTGGCAGCTACACATAGGGGAGCATGATTGTTAAGAGAAAAAGCGCAATGACAAATTGCAAAGTTGACAATTTTCGTAGCTTGAATTTTAATGCAAGGATCTAGGCCAACCATATAAATCATATAAATCCACTTCTCGCCAAGATATGAACAGACACTGCGCTCTCTGTTGACGATCGGGTTAAAGAGAGAAAAGCGAGAGCCAGGGTCTCTGCTCTGTCGACTAACATTACCAAGGGCATGGGCCACCCCGGGCCCTGTGCTGAGTGCTGGCTACAAGACCCCTTAGTCCTCTCAACACTCCCAGGACTGCAAGTGGCAGTAAAGGCATTCACTTTACAGATGATAAAACTGAGGCCCAGAGGAGTTAGGTTCACTTGCCCAAAGTCGCAGAGCTGGGAAGCAGCCTCACGCCAGAGCAGTGGTTCTGAAAGGGGGCGATTTTGCCTCAAGGGGACACATTACATTGTTTGGAGGGACATTTTTGGTAATCATGGTGGACTTCAGGGTTACGTGTCTAGTGGGGAGAGGCCAGGGATGCTACTAAACTTCCTACGGTGCACAGGACAGCCCCTCGCGACAAAGAATTATTCAGCCCTAAATGTCAATACGTCCAAAGTTGAGCTTCAACTCTTATCTGCCCAGACTTCTCTACTGCATGACATTGTCTCCCTTCTTATTTTCTAATGTGCCTAAAAAGAACCATAAATTTTTTTAACAGGACCATAAATCAGATTAGCACCGTTCTGTAGCCAATGCTGAAAATTAAAAACACAAAATACCACTCTGCACATTGCTCTCCTTGAATTTCTCCAAAGCTTCCATCCAAGGCTTTTTTTTTTTTTTTTTTTTTTTTTGAGACAGAATCTTGCTCTGTTGCCCTGGCTAGACTGCAATGGTGTCATCATAGCTCACTGCAACCTCGAATTCCTGGGCTCAAGCGATCCTCCTGCCTCGGCCTCCCAGAGTGCTAGGATTACAGGCCTCAGCCACCACACCTGGCCCACCCAAGGCTTTTGAACTTGCTTTTCCCTTTTAAAATTTAACCATTTTAAAATATAAAAACGATTCTTAGCTTAAGGGTTGTACAAAAACAGGAGATGGGCTAGATTTGGCCAATGCACCATAGTTTGCCCATTCCTGTTCTAAGTCTTCATGAATTTAGAGGATTTATTGAATACTACTACTCCATGTTAGGAGGGCCCAGGTCATTCCATGATCACCATGTCATCCAACCTCCTAACAACCTGGGAGGTTGGTTCTTCATACCCCAGCTGACCTGTGAGGAAATGAAGGCCCAAGGTGACTCACCCAAGATCACTGAGCCTTGGCCTTCTGACTCTACTACCAAAATGCTTTCTGCACTTAACAGACTGTCTCAAAGCCTTGTCGATAACAGATACAAAGAGCTCAATCAATGCGTCATCGATTCCGAGAATTAGCAGGGCTAGTCTTTCAGTAAATGGACCTTTGGAATCAGTAAAGATTCTCATATGAAAACACAAATACCAAATCTACAAGAGGGCAACCGGGCCTCATCCATCTCACGGCACAGATGGTTGTTCAACTTGCCTTGGAGAAAGAAGCTGTGGAGCCCAGCACCCTCCTGCCCTTTGGTGTTACAGGAAAAAGCTAATGACTCAGAAAATTGGTTGTGCTGCCCAGGATTGCAAATGACAATCCTAAGGGTGAAGGTTTCGTAATAAACACGCAGGGGTTATATGTTAATACCTAAGCCAGGACTGACTCTTTTTTCCCTACCTTAATTTCATGAATGTTCCCTGAATGGCAAAGGCAAAAACACTCTGGGGGCAAAAATTCACACGCCAAATCTAAGAAGTCTAAACTGCATTCCTCTTGATTACGAATGTAGCAATAATCTCTGAACATATATATCACTGTGTAACTGTCCCCAAATCTACTGCAACCAATACGCGCTCAGTGTTTGTGAGACACGGCACACAGAAGCAAATGAAGCCCTCCACTTTCAAACACTAAGTCAAGGAAGGGTTAACTACCCTGGCCCACCTCCCCCCCAGGAGTCAGGTCATGCGGAAGCACTGGCAAACATGCAAAAGCAGCCCTGAGCTCCAGCCCTTCGACTTGTGTGCCAAGACTCAAGGAAATGGCCAGAAAAACCAACAATCTCGCTCAGCGTCCGATGTGCAAGCAGCAACCCCCTCCGTCGTTACTCCCTGCTCATGAAACCCTTTTGCTGGGGAATTTTTAAGGCAAAAAAAGTAAAGCCTAATAGTTAGTGTCTCAGTGCAAACATCTGGGCCACGATGATTGGTGAAACCTAAACAAAAAAGGCTGCCACTTGAAGCAGGTTCGTCTCACTGTGAAACTCCAGTTGGGTTCTGCCCATCCTGTTGGTAGTGTGTGGCTTATTCTAGCTCCAAAATGCCTTCCCCTCTGTCTCCGCCTCTCTGGTCCTACAACTAAGCATCTAGCCTGAATTCAAATCCCTGAGAAATAGCTTTCACCATCCTCCTTGCTTCCCCTGTTCAGAGAACTTCAGTGGTCCTTTTCCGGAGGAACTCCCTCTGTCTCAACCATAGCCTGTATTGGCGACCGTATACATAATTGGTTTCCCAAACCAGGACACTTCTGAAAATAAAAGGGGGCCAGGACAACAGCGGTAGACAGGACTGAGAAGGGCAAACCTGGGCAGAGAGTCACAAGTATAAGGCCTGAGAGGGAGAAGGCCCGGTCCTATTTTGTTAACCCTGCCCTACCGTTTTAACCAAACGGTTCCGAGCACAGCACGTGGGATAGCATAGGCACTCGATAATAAATATTCGTGGAATTTAATCTGTAAACTCAAGAATCTTAAATGGTATCACAGGTACCAGCTATGATGAACCTGCCTCCAGAAGAATCCTAGAGATCACAGCAAATTAAAATCATACCAGAAAATCGCTGTCTCTGATATTCTATTTCACTTTATTTCCACCCCAGACATTTTTAACTTCTAACCAATAGTGATTTTGCATACCTTGATAATAATCACACAGTACATGGCTGGGCGAGGTGTCCCAACACTTTGACAGGCCAAGGTGGGAGGATCATTTCAGGCCAGGAATCTGAGACCAGCTTGGGCAACATGGCAAGACCTCGTCTCTACAAAAAAATCTAAACATTAGCAGGGTGTGGTGGTGCGTGTCTATCATCCCAGCTACTCGGGAGGCTGAGGCAGGAGAATTGCTTGAGCCCAGGAGTTTGAGGTTACAGTAAGTTATGACTACGTCACTGCACTCCAGCCTGGGTAAGAGAGTGAAACCCTGCCTTACAATAATAATAATTATTATTATTATTAACAGTATAGTCAGCCCTCTGTATTTTTGGGTTCTGTAAACACAGATTCAACTAACAACAACAAAAAAAGACCAATAAAAATAATCCAAATAAAAACACAATACAGTATAACAACTATTTATATAGCATTTACATTGCATTGTATTGGGTATTATAAGTGATCTGCAGATGATATAAAGTATACAGGAGGATGAGTGTAGGTTAGATGGAAACACTATGCCGTTTTACATCAAGGACCTGTGCATCCTTGGATTTGGGTATCCACGGGGGTCCTGGTGCCCATCCCCCACAGACACCGAGGAACGACTGTGGTTACGATTACTGAGTCCTGCAGATGTTCAGTACAGCCGGGGAACCTTAGATACATTCTCCCAGCGACCCTGCTAAGGAAAGCTACAGCACACCAAGCCTCTAAGTGGAGAAACTGACGCTCAGAAGAATAAACAACTCACTTGTGGTCGCAGACTCTACCCAAAGTCATTCCCTTCCATTGACCAGAAAACTCACCAACCGGAACATTTCAGTTACAAAGCATTATTTTTTAAAACCATTTCAACAGCAAGATAAGGTAGCATAACATTCAGCAAACTAAAAAAGCCAAGAAATTGGCCGTGCCTGGTCCAGCTATACCACGGCTGCCAACTGCGCTTACTGGAACATCACGTGGACTCGAACTCGATCAAAGTGGGCAGACACGGGAGAAAGCCCGCCAGGCACGACAGTGACAGGCAGCACAGCCCTTCTCCCAGGGAAGGGAGGAGTGGGCATCTAGATTCCAAGTTCCAAAGGAGTTTTGCGGGCCAGCCCCACAAGTGGGACCCCCAAACCGAATTTCCTAAGCAATGGAAAGAAGCAAGCCCTTCTTTGCCTGAAGGGAGGCAAGAGGAACACCGGGAGGAGGAAGAAGAGATTCCACCGTTAAACCTGACAGATGAAATTTCCTTTTAAGGAGGGAAGGCAATTTAGGCTATAAACTCCCAGAGACCGAAGAATGATTCAACCAAGGGTGGTCCCAAACCTCTCTGGCATTTTGTCCAGCTTCTTTTTCTCAGTGAGATTCCACACACAAAGTCTAGAAAATTCATCTTCCGTAATGCTTTGATTTACGGTAATTTCAAACAAAAGGCTTTTGGAGTTTTTTTAAGTGACAGGTACATGTTTAAAGTGCTCCTCTCTGCACCCTCCACAACCCACCCATTTTAAAGTAGGTACCAATTTCCCAAATTTTCAAAACTAGGACTCTCATGAGTACATTTCTCAAATTACAAGCTACCAAACAGTTTACAATAACACAACAGATTGTTGACTCCTCTGTTTCAAAAATAATAGTAATAATTCAAGAACCTCACATACACTTACAAGAATCACTAACCAACTTCTCATAAAACCACTCCCAGGAAATTAACTGAGCATCTCAATCCCAACAAAGGGAAAGCTTTGTCTGCCAAACAAGAGATTCTCTTCATTAATGTCGCCCTTGTATTGATTATGGGAGACACGCTGTGCAAACAATGTCTCCACAAAGAGGAGAGAGGAGGAAAGTCTTGCTGTAGTCACTGAATTCAATAGTCACCCACTCCCAGCAGATTAAATGCTGTTCCTGACAGCACATTTAGCCATCATTGATCTCAAAGGCCTTAAACCAAGCAAGATGGACACTGTGTTTCCTGCAGCTGCCAGCCAGCGATACCACATAAACGTTTAGCCTAAAAATTAATGGGGTTCTAAGAACAGCATGGAGTAACATTCTTATCGTCACCATGCATAAATTCTAAACAGCAGTTTACACTCTCCAAGCCTCCCCCTCTTTCCGGTTTAAAGATCCCCATTGAGTCCCATGGCTGCAGACTAGGACCTAGCATTGCATAAAACCGTGGTAGGGTTTGGTTAAAATTGGGTTAATAGTGGAAAACCAGATAGAGGTGTTTTAAAAACATGTGGTATATCTCTTGCATAAACACTGCTATATGAGGTCTTGCTAAACAGAAAATGAACACATGGTTGACTACATTTCTCAGCTCCCCTGAGACCAAGTTCTGACCAGTGGATGGGGACCGCTCCTGGGCCTGGTTCAGTAGGCTCCATGTCCTTATCCCCTCCAACTGGGTACCAAAAAAGGAGATGACCTTCAGGGTGACCTTGAGAGCCTTGTGAAAGATGGCAGTTCCACAAGATGGAAGGAGCCTTAGTCCCTGAAACATCAACTGGAGGACAGCTAACCAACCAGAAACACCTACTCGAGACTATTAATCAATACAAGTGGGAAATAAACTTTTTTTATGTTCATTCACCAAGGTGTTGGGATTTATGATACAGAAGCTGTTACCTTAAATAACAGAGCCAGTACGGAATGGCCATTTCTAAGTATCTAAATTAGAGACCCCACTTGCTGACATATATCTATGCATGGAGTCCAGGGTCCCCTGTCACTCATTAATTCCACTCTATCACACACTTCTGCAACCATCGTGGGAGGCTTCTCCCACAATCTTTGCTTTTAGAACAAGAATATCACAAGGGTGAGGTAAAATTCTTCTGTCGATAATATTCAACAGGTATTCACTGAGCACCCACTACATGCCAGGTCCTTCTCTAGATCCTACGGTCCAGAGACATGTCTTCTGCCCCCTTAGAGAGGGGCAAACAGGAGACCCAAAACCAAATACTATATTCCAAACAGGCTGTGTTCAGACAGAAGCATGCACGAGATATAAAACAGTAGAGTACTACTACTCGTTCAGGGGAAGCTGGTTGGGAACGTCATCACAGAGATGACCGTCCAGCAGGGATCTGAAGGGTGGTAACAATTACGCCAGTTGTGCTGGGGTGATGGCGGTGACGGTGGTTGTGGTGGTGGCAGAAACAGCAGGAGCAACTAGCAGCAACATGTGGAAGGAAGACAAAATCATTTAGAAAAGAAAAAATTTTACTTCCAAAGAGGCTCAAGGGGGTCAGCTATCAGACCGTCAGACCAAATGTTAATAAATATTCACGAGAGAGATTTACCTGCGCCACCGCCACATTCTCTCATACGATTGCCATATCTGCAGGAAACCATCATACTGTCGCAAAGTTAAGGATAGAGCTGTTTGTTGGATAGTCCAGGCTCATGGAAAATGGTCAAGATTTCATTCATTTGGAGGACCAGAATGAGACAAAGTGACTCTATTATTTCTGGCACATCTCAGGGTAAAAATGTTTATTTTACTTTGTTTTTTCCCAATCATAAGATGTGAGGCACACACTTGCTTCAGGGGCAGAAGGCAAAGCGAAAACCCTGCTTCACAAAAGCAAGCCTCTATTGAGCATTTACATTATTTTGCAGACACTGATACGTGCTTTACAACTGTTACCTAACTTAATCCACACAATAACCCTGAGAGGGTTTATGATACTTATTTTACAGATCAAGCAATGGAAGCCCAGAGAGGGTGAGAAACTTGCCAGGGTCACAAAGCTTTAAGTAAGTGGCAGAACCAGCTTCAAACCCAAGCAGTCTGACTCCAGAGCTGAGTTCATCAGACTGGTAAAATAAGGGTCGGTCACTCTAGGCAGAAAGAACGCAGCACAAGGGTGCGACAGACTGATGAAACAGAACAGTATAAGGAGGCCACTACAAGAAGTCAAAGCAAAAAAAGAGTCTAATCTGGGCCTGTGGCTCCAGGACCAGGGTAGGACATTCTGCCCTGTGCCTTGACGCTGGGCTCAGCCACGTGACTTGCTGTGGCCGACGGGATGTTGGCAAACACGGCGTGGGCAGAGGACTTCAAAGCCTTGCATGAGTGGCTCCCCGGCTCTTGCCCTGTTGCCGTCTCCATGAGAACTTGCCCGCACTCACCCGCTAGAGGAGGATAGAGCAACACGTGGAGCCCAAGCGAATCACCTCCAGTCTTCCCAGCCGAAGCCAACCCGGCTCGGGGGCCCTCAGACACGTGAGCAAGGCCAGGCAAGACCAGCAAAGCCCTCTGGCCACCCCAGCTGTATGAACAGTAAACACTTATTACTGTCTGCTACTAAGGCTTCGTGGCAGTTTGCTAGGCAGCACCATGGAAGCAATAACTGATAGAGTATTAGCACCATCATTACCATTTACAGATAGAGAACCAAGGCACAAAGGGGCGAAGACACATGCTCAAGGTTCCAGAGAGAGCCAAAGCTGGCAATCTGAAGGCAGGCAGCAGCCCTCAGCCTTTGCGCTTATCCATTTGCACGTGTCTGAACTTCTCTCAATAAAGCAGCAAGAGCAGAATGTCTCAGCAGGAGGCGAAGCTGGCTGCCTGGGCTCCCCGGTGCGGCCGCCCGGCTGGGAGAAGGGGCTGTGGGTATCACTGGCAGCGTTCGTTAGTCCTGTCTAGTCACTGATGGAGGCTGGCGGAGATGGAGGCCATCTGCTCGCACCCCCCTTCCTTGCTCTCTTAGGAGAGCTGCGATGCACAGAGGGAGCCCTGCACACCTGAGCTTGTCTGCCGGTCCCCCACTGCTGGTCACAGCTCAGACCCTCTGCCCCCAGGATGCCTCCTGAGACCAGCACCTGGAGCCAGCAGGGGCTCCCTCCCCAGCCGCGCTCCTCCCTTCTTCTGGGCTTGGCAGCCCTTCCTCGCGCATTTACCAGGAAGTCTGCGGCAACGTCTCCAGCACCTCCCATCACCTCCACTTCTTGTTTCCAGATTGCTCACGCCTGGCTTTGAGCTTATCCCATTTGGAGGGCAACTGTTCTGACAGCCAGTTGCATAGGTCCTGCCTCCCCTCCCCAGGGCCTCTCCTCTATCCAAGTGAGGGAGGACGGCTTGGCAAACAAAGCACGAGCCCCTGCCAAAATAAAAGGTCTGTCAGAACAACGCTCAAGAGTTCCTGTGTTCTCTTCCTTAGCCCTCCCACCAAGGGCAGGTTTCCTGCGCAGTTGCCATCTTTGCCGGACCCCATGCTCCCAAAGGTGACCACTTTAACTTTGGCACCAGGACTGGGTTTCTCAATGTGGCACAGCGGGACTAGAATCCCCTGGGGTGCCTGCTTGAAATGGAGATTCCTGAGTCTCACCCAGGACCTAACAAGCTGGAATATCTGAAGGAGGCTTCAGGAGTCAGTTCCCAAGTGACCCTCACGCACCAACACTTGAAAACAGCCTTGCTAGTCTGCAGGACCAGAACCACCAGGGTCAATAGTCATCGAGTAATTTACAGGCATCAGCTCACATCTGCCTCACTTCAACTCTACAGGTAGGTACTATTTTTCTCCCATTTTAGAGATGAGGAAACTGAGGCTTTGCATTATTATATAATCCCCAGTTCACATGGCTAACAGATGGCAATGTTAGGTTTTGAACAAAGATCAATTCCATGCTCTAAACCTGCTCTGAAATACTCCTATGCTAGGTGTTAAATATTTCAGAGCGCTGATGAAACTGCACACCTGCGCTCACTTCTCATGCTCCTCTATTATCCATAAAACCATTTTGAATAGAAACCCAGAAGTCAGACACCTTACTTTTAGGGCATTCTCCCCACACTCACTTTTGTTGAACGACCACGTTTCAAGGACTGGAGGAACAACATGACGATGCCCCCTATTCTCAAAATGTTTCCATCGAGTTGATGTTAAGTCCTGTTGCAGCCTCAATTCTCACCCAGTGCCAGAAGGTGGGGTGACATACAAGTAAAAAGCCACTAGTAATCTTTATAACTCACCATCACGGAGATAATCCTTTGTATCAACTCCCACCTCATCTTATTTTAGCAAAGCATGAGACACAAAGTAGGTAAATAATGAAACACTAGACAGACAAAGCTGAATTGCTAAGTAAATAATGACGGTAGTGCAAATAACAGCTATGTTTTATTGAATGCTCGCCAAGGCCAAGAACCATGCTAGGCTCTTTAGATGTATTATCTCATTTGGCCCTCAGTGATATTATCCCCATTTTACAGATGAGGAAAATTAAGATTAGAGAGGTTAGAGTCACTTGTACAAAGTGACACAGGTAGTTAAGTGGTAGAGCTGTGATTGCAGCCCACTCCTTGCTCTGAAAACACTTGCTACATGCAAAGGGCAGTCCCCAGGCAGGCAGGCAGGCAGGCAGCACCAACATCATGCAGGAGCTTGTCTGAAGTGCGGACTCTCAGGCTATTCCCCTGATCTACACAATCAGGACCACGTGAGTGCACAGTTAAGTCTGAGAAGCATTCGCCTAGACCAGGTTTCTCAGCCTCAGCGCTGCTGACATCGTGTACTGGGTAACTCTTAGCGGGAGCAGGGGGTGCTGTCCTGTGCGGGGGGAGGGTGTTTAGCAGCACCCCCTGGCTTCCACCCACCAGATGCCAGGAATGCTGCAACTCCCACCCCTCCCCAAGTCGTGATCACCAAAAATGTCTCCAGCATTGCCAAATGTCCCCTGGGAGAGCAAAACAGTCCCAGAAAGAACAAAACCGCTGGTCTAGACAGCAGCACTCTTCTGCTGGGCTCAATTTCTGGCATGGGTCAGAGGTTTGTATGTAAAAATCATAGAGGCCCGTCTCACAGGGGTCTGTATACCACGAACAGAACCTCTGAGTTTCAAGAACTGGGTTTGGCTATAGATCTGTCACCAACATGCACTGGGAAGCTGGAGGTGATGGAATCACAGATTTGTACCCCAATGTCCAGCAAGAATGCCAAGGCTGAGCTGGGGCAGGGCTTCCACAAACCTCCTGGTGGCCTACGAGAATCGCCTGGGAGTTATTTTTAAAATACAGATTAAAGTGTCCCCCTACTCCAGCCACCCAGATTGACTAAGTGTCCCCCTACTCCAGCCACCCAGATTGACTAAATAAGAACCTCTAAGTAGGGCCCCGGTCTCTACTTTTCTTTTTTAGAGATGGCGGGGTCTCACTATGTTGCCCAGGCTGGATTCAAACTCCTGGCCTCAAGTGATCCTCCCACCTCAGCCTCCCGAGTAGCTAGGAGTAAAGGTACATGCCACCACGCCTCACTCCCACTTTTTAAACAAGCTCCTTAAGAGATCTTAACATACCTACGTCATGAACTGGCTTTTAGGAAGCGCTAGAACAGAATATTTCAAGAGGCCCTAAATTCTAGGATTCGCCCCCTTTGTCTCAGGCCTCCGCCCCACCCGGTGTGTAACTGTCAGCTGACTTCAAAGTCACCAAGCCATGTGGACAGTCCCCAGGCTGCCAGAGCAGCAACCCAGCCCAGCAGGTGCTTCGAGGCCCATGAGGATAGATCCAGCAGTGCTGAAGGCAGAACTGTGGCATCTGGTTTTCTTAAGCACATGTCACTGTGCCTGAGTGTGCCTCGGTGAGAACCACATGAGCTGATCACGTGAACACAGCCCAGTCGTGTCAGGCGAGGCACGGCTGCTTCGGTGGTGGGCAGTGGGTGGAGAATGGGACTTTTCCGCAGCTGCGAAGCCACATGAGGTACTGAAGTGGACCCTTAGGAGCTGTCCCTTCCCAGCTACCAACTCCACAGGCAGCAAGATGCTGATTACACAGATGCTGCCCTGGGGGTGTGGGATGCTCCCAGGTAAGATAGCCAGAGAGCCCGAACCATTTTCTTGACTGGAGCAAACTCAGTCAAATGTTCTCTAAAGAGCCAGAAAAAAAAAGCTAACATTTACTGGATGCGTCCAACATCCAAGGATGCATCTCATTTCATGAACTTTCTAAGCTCAAAAACACCAGGCTGATCCCAAAAGTATTTTCCCACTTTTAATTCAAGAATCTGCCCAGTGATGTTTCTCCTCTTCTCACAGAATTTTCTTTCTGTCCCCGTAAGCCCTCAGGCATTCATTCACAGCCCTTCCTTGGCCTCCTCTGGTCAGTTCCTGAAGCAATCTCTGGCCACAGAAAAGGGGAACGGGTCCTAACTGTGTCACGTGCTGGTAAGAGAGGCCACTGGAGGCGGCCAGACCTCACAAGAAGGATCGCGGCAGCACTGCCAGACACCAGGTGAGTGGACAGCAGGTTCCCAGTCCCAGGGAGTGCCCCAGGGAGACACAGGGCCATGGTGTGGAAAGTCAGTGGTCACGTCCAAGTAAGTAGTGGAGCTCCCAGGTGACAGAGTGGAAAGATCCTGTTGTTGGCTATATTATATGTGCCCGGAGCTGTCCTAAGCATTTACATGGATTTGATCTTTTATTCCTAAACACACACACTTTAGAAGGTGGGTGTTCATTGCAATCCCTGATTCGCAGGTAGACAATGAGGCTCTGAGAGGGTTAATAGCTTGCCTGGCACTGGCAGATTTGGGGTTTGAACACAAGCATGCAACACCAGTGACCACCCTGGGAATGTCTGATGGGCATATTCCTCCCATCTGCCAACGGTTCCTTCTCTCTTGTAACTCACATCTTTAATCTTGATATCTCGGTTCCTGCCTATAGGCTACCACCTAATCTGTATATTGTCTAAGACCTTGATACACACAGTGTGATCCTTGGTCCAGCAGCACCAGCAGCACCTATGGCCGGTTAAAAAGGCAGCAACCCAGCCCTGCCCCAGCCCTACTGAATCCAGACCTGCACTTGAACCAGAACTCCACCTAATTCCCACGCATGTTCAAGTTCAAGTGTGAGGGGCACTGCTGCCAGATGCTTTTTGCCAACTCAGTAGAAGGACTTGCCTCTGAACGCTCTTCTCCTGGGTTCTGGGCCTTGGGAGTTTTGGACTCTAACCAAAGATTTATTCTTTTCGTTTTTTTAGAGACAGGGTCTCACTTTGTTGCCCAGGCTGGGGTGCAGTGGCACACTCATAGTTCACTGTAACTTCAAATTCCTGGGCTCAAGTGACCCTCCCAAGTAGCTGGGACTATAGGTGTGGCCCACCATGCCCAGCTAATTTTGTAATATGTGTAGAGATGGGGTCTTGTTATGTTGCGCAGGCTGGTCTCAAACTCCTGGCCTCAAGCTATTCTCCCACCTCCTCACCTGGCCTCATTTCTATTGCTAAACTTCCTCCACTAACTCTCTCCAAATGACTCCCCAAGCTGGTGTCTCTTCCCTAACTCATTCTGCACTTGATGGTCTGGATTACACAGTGAACCCCTTCCAGTGTGTATCAGCCACCCGATTTAACAGCTGGCGCTGTCTCCCAGCTGCCTCCCATTCATTGTTTCTCGCACGCAGGGGGTGGGGCTAAAAAGTTGAGACTAATTGCAGAGGGGGCGGAGATAAATTATCACTCACAAGTCAACATATCTCCAGCCAATTAAACTACTAGCAGTCTGGGGAGATGACTTTCTTTCTAACCCCACAGCAACCAACAGGTAGTCAGAAAAATGTACATCTTTATTAACTGAATAATCTGGCCAACCGTTTATACCCCCAGACTGTTCTAAAACCCAAAAACTTGGAAGGAATAAGGGCAGAACAACTGAGGCCACAGATGTGCTGCCCTAGGAGCCTCCGTCCTGCTCACGTGCTGTCGGGAGCTGAGGGGGGAAGAAGCGAGATGCTTAGTCACAGCTGTGCCTTATCATAAAAGTGGCAGGGGCCACGTGTCTGATTAACAGTTTCCACAGTGACTAACACCAGGGTTTACCGGAAGGCACTTCCGATTCACCAGCTACCTCCTGCAGAGGCTCTCGGCCTCCCTGCGTTGCTGGAGAGAGTTCGGCCCAGACACCCAGCGTCTGGCGGGGCAGGACCCGAAGGAGCTCAACGTATATACAGACTACGACTGTGCAGACGGTAACTCGCAAGCTTGTTTTCTTCAGGTTGCCTATACTGGGCCAGGCTCTGGGCCGAGCACATTACCTGCATTATCTGATTTAATAATCACAAATGCCCAGGAGGGCACTCAAGGTGCCAAATTGAGCCCACCCTGCAGATCAGCTGAATTTAAGTGATTTGCCCAAGGTCAAAAATCTAGTAAGTGGTTGGGTTCGGATTTGAACACGACCATCAAATGCTAGACCACAGTCCCAAAGAGAGAGAAAAGTGCTTCGGGTCCAGAACCTTCTGCTTGGTGCCTCCCCAAGATTACCAGGCAGAACTAGAGTGTCTGGTTTCAGGGACTGGGAAGTGCCCTCTTGGTACTTCCTGGATGCCAGGGCTCCACTATGTGTCCACCAAGGACACGCCCAAAAACCTGTCCCTCCCAGTAACTCCTGGACAACAGGGCTGTATAGTCAAAGACAAAAAAAAAAACGGAACCAGGGAGTCCTTTCTCAAGCATCTTTCTACTCCATCCCTAGACCCTGGTCTTACCTCTTATTCCAGAATGTTCTGAAAAGCTTCTCCACTTGTATGCCTCTATCAGGCAGAAAAACTTAGAGACCCTCTGATTGTCAAGGACTCTGAGGGCATAATGAAGTGTCCCTAAGAGCAGGCACTGTTTGCTCTAAATGCCACCGGGCTAGCCGTGCTAGGGATGGAATGAAAGGGCTCTATTTAACACCCTAGCAACAAGGGCAGACACCAAATCTACCTTCCCACCCATGACCTTACAGAGATCACAACCTGGGGAACTTTATTTTCTAAAGTCACCAGCCTTCCCTGCCAACCTGCTGCAATAGATCAATTCCACTTCCCCTTCATATACCTACAGACAGTCAGATGCACTGAAAGCTAACACCCTGTGGAGAAGTCCCACACCAACCCAGGGCAAAACTAACAGCTTTGACATCCAACTGAAATCCTCCGTTACAAGGGATTTGTAATCCGTCTTCTAAAATAGGTTTTGGAGGAGAAAGTATACACGTAAGTATCTACATATACATCCGGTATCACAATCATCAGAGCAATGTGTTCATATATCCCTTGCCTGTTCACTCCTGGTGACTGTGAACACATTCCTACCCATTTCACAGAGAAACACCAAACTAAAAGCAAATCAATCTTGCGTTGATAAAACACCAAAGGGCAGAAGTAGTCGGAAGTTCATTTGCCATCTTCCTTTCTTGTTCATTCCTAATATCCTTTGTTCATTTTGCCTCTGATTAGTTACATGGCACAGAACAAATCATTTCAAATTCTCTGTCACTCATCACTAGCTGGGACTAAAAATCTAAACTCTTACCTCCTGATGTAAAATACAAGAGGCCAACAATCCCTTAGCAAGCACCAGGCCTGCCAAGGGGCAGGCAATAGTATACGTTAAGAAAATAAAATGAAAGCTCAGATATGAGCTGCCAGGTATTAATGCAAAGTAATAAAACAGGAAAAAGCCCAGAGCAACATTTTATGGAGACGAAGCAGGAACTTCTCCCAAGGTGGGGGGAGGCCAACAATTGTGCTGCTTCTAATCTAATAAATTAAAAGGGAAAAAACAAACCATTAACAAGGCCCAGCAAATGCTTCTCAGAAGACAGCTACAGGGAAAAATAGAAAGAGCTTAAGGGTCACCTGGGGTGCCAGATTAAAAGTCCACAGTCAGATACTGCAAAGCTGTATGGACCTTATTTAGCGCCATCAAAAAGTATTTATAGAGCTCTTCCCTCCTGGGCCCTGGGCTGGGTGTACCAGGTGCAGGGGGGCTCAGAGAATGCCCCCAGCCCCTATGGTGGTAGCCCCGTGGGCACAGCGGTCCCAGGGAGGACAGCGAGAGAACAAGGAGGGGCATAATGAGGGAAGGTGGCGCTGAGGACCAAGGCAGATGGCAGGAGGCAGCCCAGGCCCAGAGAACCCACCCCTAGTTTTGATCATTTCCCTTCCTGACCCTTTTTGTCTTTCTTTTCTTGGTCTGAACTCTCCCAGCTTTGAGCTACCTGCTATCCCGACTTAAGTGTCTATTTGATTTACATAATAATGACTTCCTTATGCTCATAAAGCTCTCTGTGACCCACCAGGATGGATTTGTAGCCATTTATCAGGGCACATTTTCTCCACGTCTCCCCCTTAGTGTATTTTTATTCAAGCCAAGGTTAAAGAATGCAAGTGGCCCCAGAAGAGCATCGTCAAGTTAATGGCCCAATAACCAACTGCTGCTCCAGGCTGAAGAACAACCTGCTGCAGAACAGCCCAGGTACCTGGGCTTGGGGTCCCTGGTTCACCCCTTCCCACCCCATCCAGGCAGGGGTCCAGGAGGCTACAAGCAGTTCTACATCAGCTGCTGGGGCTCTCCCTGACTCTGATCCAGGCCCAAAGGCCCTCACCCCTTGGCCTCTATGGAAATCCCATAGAGGTGAGAAGCACATCAAAACTAACAGCCTGCTTCCCTAGCAGCCTATAAGAAAAGGATGAAAAATCTCACACCTTCTCCCTCTCCTAAAAAAAAAAAGACCAACCAAGAAGTATTTGTGGAGTGCTTCCTTTATTCTTTGGGATCCATGTGAATTGAAAAACAAGAATCATAGTCCCTGCTATAAGGAAATCAAATTCCAGACACGGAGACCTAAATTAAACCAGCCCTAGGAGGAAAAGATGATGAGGACCAGCAATAGTGAGCCACTGATGGTTGTGGAACAGGAGAGTGGTGGCAATGCCAAAAACGGTTCAAAAGGATCAAGAAAATTCAAAATTGAATCACCTCTCTTCTTACTGCTAGAAAAGAATATAAAACAAAAATAACTCCTCCCTCCAAATGACCTAAAAACTATTATATTAAAGGTTTCTAAAAGAAACCCTTCACAAAGTTAGCTGCAAAAAAAACATTAAAATCAATGGCTGATTCAAGTACCCCAGCTCTTTGAACTGAATCCTCCCCACATGTGCTGGAGTGGGCTCTCTGGGAGATCATTAAGAGTTGCACAAATAACCAAGACCCCTTCCCGACAAGTCAGATAACCCAGACATGAAATCTGCTGAAACCTTCAGTGAAAACGGTCCTTTAGGGACGTTTCCAATAAAAGCATCTCTGAAGGCCTGGCCCTCCTGTGAACTCCACAGTAGGTTACTCCGGTCATGAGGCATTAACACTATCCCCATCCTTCCGGTACACGTCCCTTTGTTCTTTGGGCTTTTTACTGGTTTGAGGTTAAGCCCAGCCTGACAGTTTCATATTCCCCTAAAATCTAGTCACTTCCCATCCTATCTGCCTGTCTCCTAGTAATGGTTGGCAATAAAGCCTTTAAAATAAAACAGACCCGTATGTTTAGGGAAGTGGAGAAGCTACATCTGCCCCAAGCACAGACCAGGAGGGAGAAGAGTGCCGGAGATGGCAATGTTATTAAGACAAAAGGCAGAGAGCCCCATGGCCCTGGGGCTCTAGGACAGCATGAGGGGGACAAGCGGCACACGCAGGGTGGAGGGGGACCCCGGGCAGGTGCCCTGTGTGCGCTCATCTGCGTGCAAACGGCTTGTCAACGAGCAGCTGCTGTCACGCCTGTTACACGCCACCCTGCTGTCCCTAGTCCTCGTCACCCACGTCACAGATCTGCATCCTCAGACAGGCCGGGAGAAAGAGACGGAAACAGACGTGGGCAGGAGGGGTTATCGAAGGCCAGGAGCCTCTGGCCCCTCATGGAAAAACCCGGAAAACAACTGAAGAAACCTCCAAAGAAACTGTGTATAAAGAAAACAGGATGGGAACTTTTTTAAAAAAAATCCACAGGGCACTCAAGAAGTCATGAAAGCATCAAAGGAGCTAAACGATGTATTAGTTTGCTTGGGCTGCCCTAACAGAATATCACAGACAAGGTGGCCTGAAAAACAGAATTTTCTTTTCTCATAGTCTGGAGGCTGGAAGTCCAAGATCGAGATGTCAGCAGGGCTGGTTCCTCCTGAGGGCTCTCTCCGTGGCTTGCAGACGGCCACCTTCTCCCTGGGTCCTCACACGGAGCCTTTCCTCTCTGGGTGCACATCCCAGGGTCTCTCTGTGCATGCAAATTTCTTCTTTTTACAGGAATACCAGTCAGACTGGTTAGGGCCCACCTGATGGTCTTATTATAATGTAATTGCCTTTTTAAAGACCCTATCTCCAAATACAGTCACACTATACAGCACTGGGGGCTTAGAGCTTCAACATATGAATTTTGGGGTGATGCAATTCAGCCCTAACAAATGAAAATGACAGTATCTGTCCTTTAAGGTATACCTCCTGTTAAGTGACAGTGCTATTATACCAGGTGCTTGATATTCAGGAGGGGTCCCGTGGGGCAGGTGCTCTCATCCACCTGTCACAGGTAAGGGCTCCAGGTGCCACACAGTTCCCACGGGGCTAACTTATCCACAACCAAGACCGCAGAGGTAGGTCTGAGCCCAGGAGGAAGCTAAGCAGGCCTCTCTTCCCCCCTCCAGGGGAAAGGTTTTCTCCTGGATAGTAATTCTGGCAGACTCCTCAGCTCCACAATCCTCCGAACACACCATACATAAAACATCCCTGCAAACTCTGTCTAGGATTTTGTGGCATATTTTCTTTGTCTTGTTATCATGTTCTCTTTGTCTTGTTTTAAAAAAAAAAAGTTTTGGGAATTAATCTATGACTTGAACTCTTAATGGAGACTTCATTTTATGGTACCGAAATAAGAAAAATGTTAACCAAACATATCAAGGAGTGAGGAGTGGCCTTGCACATTTCACGGGCCCTGCTGGAGTGGCCCTGCGCCATTATTTACCTATAGGATTCCCAGATGTGAGTGTGGAATTGGTCCCCTGACTTGAAACAATGTAACACATTTTTCCTAATGTAATTTGAAGCATTTGTTAATACAATAATCCAACACAAACACTGGAGCCGATACGGGGACCTGTGGCCAGCCGTCATTTTGATAGTGCCTAAAGAAGACTAGACTATTATTAGGCATAATGAAATAACAGGATTAAATATGATAAAGCCTAACAAAAATTAAACCAACTATTCCACATTACTCTTTTAGTTGTAGCACTTGCATGGCTTTCCAGAAAATCTGGGAGCTCTAAGAGTGAACCTCTAATGCAATAATAACTCGTTAATTCAACATACCTCTCTGCTACACACACACACTCATTTGGAATAGAAACCAAATTCAGGAGTTAAATAGTGCCAAGAAAAAACTGTTGTGTCTCTCTTTTCACATTTTCTATTATTTACTCAAGAGTTAGGGATTCAAACCAAAACGGTGCAGAGTCACTTATAAGTCCAGGGCTTAAGAGACTAAGCCACTATCTATGGGGCCCCTGCTTTGGGCTGCCACACAAGGCTTCAGTGATGACTAGGGGGCAGGCCTTACTCCAAATTTTCAACTCCTGAGTCCACCCAGGAACTCCACTCGGGAGGAAGGATTTCATCATCTACTATGCCCTTCCTGATACGGGTAAGCTCAGGATGTGAATTGTCAATAGCGTAGTCAATTTGAAGGCAGAGGCAGAGAATTGCCTGGAAGTCAGACAGTTGGGTTCAATCAAATGTAGGCCTTTATTAGTTGTGTGACCTTGGATAATCTCCTTAAATTCTCTAAGCCTCAACTTCCTCATCTGTAAAACGGATAAAAATAGAGACTTCCTCATAGAGTTGTAGTGAGAATTAATTAAGTCATTCAAAGTGCTTACAGTACTTAATAAGCACTCGAGAAACAGTAGCTATCAGTTTTTATTAGTAATAACCTTTGTATTGATTACAACATGAAATATAAAGTAATAAAACTACATTGTTGGCCGGGCACGATGGTTCACGCCTGTAATCTTAACACTCTGGGAGGCCGAGGTGGGAGGATCGCTCAAGGTCAGGAGTTCGAAACCAGCCTGAGCAAGAGCGAGACCCCGTCTCTACTAAAGATAGAAAGAAAGTAAGTGGTCAACTAAAAATATATAGAAAAAAATTAGCCAGGCATGGTGGCACATGCCTGTGGTCCCAGCTACTCGGGAGGCTGAGGCAGGAGGATCGCTTGAGCCCAGGAGTTTGAGGTTGCTGTGAGGTAGGCTGACGCCACGGCACTCTAGCCTGGGCAACAGAGTGAGACTCTGCCTCAAAAAAAAAAAAACCCTACATTGTTTAACCACAATGAGCTATCAGCTCACACCTGTTAGTACTATTAAAAATATGTATATCAGAAGATAACAAGTGTTGACAAGGATATGGAGAAACCGGAACCCTTGTTCAGCTATCAGTAGGAATAGAAAATGGAGCAGCCGCTATGGAAAATAATATGACAGTTTCTCAAAAAAATTAAACAGAATTACCATAAAACCCGGCAATCCCACTTCTGGTTATACATCCAAAAGAACTGAAAGTAGGATTCAAAGAGGTATTTGCACACCTATGTCCATAGCAGCATTGTTCACAATAGCCAGGATAAAGGAAAAAGCCAAATGTCCATCGACCAGTGAACGGATAAACAAAATGCAGCGTACACATACAGTGGACTATCCAGCCTTAAAAAGTGAGGAATCCCGTCACATGCTACAGCAAGGACGAACACTGAGGGCATTAAGCTAAGTGAACTACGGCAGTCATAAAAACAGACAGATTATATGATTCCACTGACATGAGATACCTAAAGTAATCAGACTCACAGAAACAGAAAGAGAAACTGTGGTTGCCAGAAGCCCGGGGGTGGGGGATGATGGGGAGCTATTGGCCAATGGGTACTGGGTTTCAGTTTTGCAAGATGAAAAAGTTCTAGAGACTTGTTGGGCAACAACGTGAAGGTACTTAACACTACTGAACTGTATACGCTTAAAGAGCATGAAAATGGTATGTTTTATGTTGTGTTTCCTCAACCACAATTTAAAATTTTTTAAATTGCAAAAAAATCTATCCACAAGAAAACCCCTGCATTGTTTAAATGTTTTAGAAACAGAATTAGACGCCGCCAAGTCAATCGGCCACCCCTCCCCCAACAGTTATGATTCTGAATCTGCGGTGACTTACAGAGCTGACACACCCACAGGTGCTCCGAGAAGAGGTGGGGCTCACCACAGAAACAGAGGAGTTTTGCGAAGCTAACTGTAAAAGGAATATTCTGACTTAGAACAGAATCTATTTTAATGCTTTGAGACAAAATCCTTCCCCTGGGAAACCACCTCCGACTCACTTGTCACATCCTCAGAAGTGGGGCCCCTGTTTTTCATTTCTGAGATGTTATCGCTGAGACATTCAAGGGAGCACGGTGATGAGTGGCACTAGCATGTGATGTGATGGCTTCACGACGGTGACAGCGCTGGCTCAGAGACCAAGCAGGCCACGCCCGAGGGGCCAGCGGGACAGCTCCCACGCCGGAGCCTTTCTTCGTGACACAGACTCTAGCTCTCATCTCCAAGGCATCTCTTTAGAAGGGATCCCCTTGGAGATTTGGAGAAAGCAGCCCAAAGCTGCCACCCAGTCTGCAGTCCCAAGTCCTAGCGACCGCGGGCTGCACGGGAATGTGAGTTCACACACAAACAGCTTGTTGCTGCACACGTGAGCATCACCCCTGTTGATGAGATGCTTCCGAAGGGACTGTCCTCATGTCTTTCTACATCCAAGTCCCCCTTGTCCTTCCGTTCCTACCGGGGTGAGTCACTCTGAGCATTTGCCTGAGCCAGAGCCGAGGGACAGGGCCAAGGAAAGGAAGCGTGGACGGTTCTGTGCCCCCTCAGGCCTTCGACCCCCTCCCCAAGAGCCCCTCCCTCACCACTTCTGAGGCATTTGACATACATTTGCATACATTATTGCCCCCTCACCAGGACATGCCCAAAGCCACTAGATTAGAAGCCAGCAAGTCTGTCTCATGCAGCAACGTACCCCCAGCACCCGGCACCTCCCTGGTTCTCTGTGGGGGGGATGGCAGGTGCACTTCAAGAACACCTATGCCCATTAAACAGCCAATTAAGTACCCGCAGGCCTACCTAGTTCTAGGCAAAAAACGTTCTCTGCCACATCCACCATCCGATGAGAAAGCAGTGACAACCGTGTCCCATCGCTGGATGCCAGCTCCAAAGTAAACATGCGGATCAGGCTCCCGCCAGAACGAGAATGGCCAGGGCTGTCCGTGCTGCTAGCGAACCACCCAGCACAGCACGCCATTTCCATTGGTCTCGTTTCACTTTCTGATTTTTCTTTTTGTCAAAAAAATCTGACTTCACTGAGAGCAGGACACAGGGTTACAGGGAGGCGTGCGTATCATTTCAACCCGAAATTTCCTCAGTGGCGTCCTGGATTCTTGCCACTAAAACCCTACTCAGCCCAACCGATGCCACGCCCCATGGCGGTCTCGCCATGCTGTGTCTTGTTCCGGAAGCACAGATCAACACCCGAAAGTGTCATCTTATAAAGGAACCTCATTTTTTACTTGCAACTTCCAAAGGGCATCAAAAGGGATTTATTCATTTATTCAAATTAATTATTTACTGCTTACTTTGGAGCAGGAACTGGGGTGTATGCCAGAGATACACAGGAAGGGATGCACAGAAAAAGTTTCTGGCCTCAGGCTGCTTCTACTCTGGTTGGGGGAGACGGATAATAACAAGGGGAAGGAAGAAAGAAGTAATTTCAAAGAGTGATAGATGCTTAGAAAAAAAGCAGAGTGACACATAATAAGAGGGGATCCTTTAGACTGGATGGTCAGGGAAGATGTCTCTGAGGAGGAAATATATGATCTGACACTGCTGCAGCCTTTGGGAAGAACAGCAGCATTGCAGGTACAGGGCACAGCAAGTGCAAAGGCCCTGAGGCAGCGTTAGAGACAGAGAGAAGATCCACAGGGCTGGAGCGCAGCATATAAGGCTGCAGGTGGTTAAGACACAGGTCACAAAGGTGAGCAAGGCCCAGTCTGGAAGAGCCTCACAGACCCCAGTAAGTTGTGTGAATGTCATCCCAGGGCAATAGGAAGCACGGGAGGGCTTTAAGGAGGGGACAAAGGTAAATGGCTTTTGTTTTTTAAAATTTCATTCAGACTGCTCTGTAAAGAATAGATCCTGCAGGGAGGGAATCATCTGCTCTTTATGATGCTCTTGCTCCTGTCCATCCCCTCCCCCCAGGCCGCTCTCAGAAAACTCTAGATCAAATGAGAAGAGTATGATAGATTGGGCTGGCAATTACAGGACACTCTCTGGCGGTCTCAAAGGGAGAGGTCTGGGGGAAATCCGGCAGGATGTTCCTTTCATATGTACCCAGGGAGAGAATACTTGCAGAGAGTTTAGAACCTTGCCTAAACATGACAGGCCCTCAGCAATATCTGCTAATAAATGATTAAATGCACTGTCTCCACTAGGTTCAGTGCTAAGCTGCATATCAAAAAAAGCCAGAGACCCCCGTGACACCCAGCACCGTACCTGCTGCAGAGCCGGGCTCTCCGCAAGTTAGAGAAATGAGTGAAATGCAGGCAAAAGAACAGGCGTTGCCAAAGGTGGCCCCGTGCTTTTCTCGCTGAATGACGATCAATATTTTGTTATTCCTCAGATCTTAGGGTTTTCAAATGGTTCAAGAATATGCACTCCTGAGATCTACATGTTGCCTCTTTAGATCCACCACACATGCTAGAGTGAGCCATGCTGACTTTTTCGAAACGTCAGTTCTCGTGAGGAATCCATCCTCTCTTCTCAAAGGGTGAAAAGAGCCCACTTTCTCCTTCTCAAATTCCCCTGACCAGTGTTCAGCAAAAACAGGTTCAAGATTTAACACAGAATAAAAATGCAGCACCAACCCCAATATCTTTCTTGCTTTGGTTGAACTTTGCCAGAAAGGAAACCGCTGTGCTTGTACCCTGATCTGGGAATACAGTAGGCTCACGCTGATATGGTGAAGTTTTCTGATAAACTGTCATGTTGTTTACAACTTACCTTAAAACACTTCAGCACCAATTGTGCGACACGCTGTGTGTCTGTGTTAGTCTTAGTGCAGTCAGGTAACCCCTGACGTCCCGAGATCGGAAGCACACACACGCCGGGGCTGGTGGGTATTTGAAAGAAGGCAATCAGAAGCCCATTCCCATCGGCAGTCTCGCGGCGGGTCTGCCCCCGTTATCTCCCGCAAGCACCAGAGGCGGGAGAGTTAGGATAATGAGTGAGGGGTGTTCAGGATGTGTCGTTTGGCTAGACTTGTTCTGGCTTTTCCTAGGCCAGGATACACATCTCTCAGAGTACAACTGGCCCCAAGTGCCACCTGGTCTGTGAGCAGATTCTCAGAGGATTCTGCTGCCTAATCCAGCTAGAAAGTTAGCAGCATGTTGCCCCAGAACTTCCTCATCTGTCGTCAGGGAAACTTCCATGCAAAGTGCTATGAGACAGTCCAAGAGGACAAACAACCTGGACTTCACCAGACTCCAAGCACAAGCTGCATGGATGTTTCTGTGCCTGCTTGCGGAAGAATGTACGCGGGGTCGGATTCTGTCTAAGGCTTGCTTTCACGGCGACATTCCCGCGACCGCGAGACTATATGGAACATTCCCATGACAGCGAGATGACACGGAGAGCCCAGTGGCCCTCAGCTCCCTCCAAACGCTGGAGGTTGCAGTCCTCTGCCCAAATCAGCCAGTCATGGTTGTTATTGGCTGACTTGTGTCCCTCTCCCCAAATTCATGTTTAAGTCCTAAACCCCAGTAAACTCAGAATGTGACCGGAGACAGGGCCTTTGCAGAGACAATTAAATCAAAACGGGAGCAAGCGTCTTTCTCCTCCTTCTTCCTTCAAACACAAGTCCCACGTGCAAAGTCCAACCCCTGGGCCCGGAACTAGCTAGCTTAATTAAAAAGAAAAAAAAATGACCCATATAAAAAATTTAGTTGCCAGATAGTAAGTTAACTTTTAAGAAATGTACCAGTATTTTAAACATGCGAGGATACATACAAGAAAACACAAATAATTAAATGACCCACAAATCTACCTCTCTACCCAGGGAGTTCTTTTTTTTTTTCTTACAAAAAATGGGTACATTCTGTACATTTTAATAGGATTCTTAACCTAAAGGAGTCAGCAATCAACAACCTAAGTTCAGCTGGTAAGCTTGGATGAATTTCTCTACCTCTTTGGTAGAGAAAGCCCAACTTCCTCATCTGTACAACTAGGACGGTGAGAACCTTGCTAAAATTGTTGTATTAAACAAGATATTGTTTCTGAAGCACCCAGCATAGCACGCAGCAGGCCCTCAAGAAGAAGCAATCGTTATTATTAGTCTGGTAACTGTTAATAACAACGGGGTCATTACAAGCAAAAGTTTTTGACAGTCATGTGGCGGAAAAAAGACTATTTTTAGGCAGACAGAAACTATGACCAGGCCAGCCTGTGTTCTTCATTTACACAGTCTACTGCCTCAACCAAAGGCTTCACCAAAAACAAAGACAGGACTTTAAAATATCTCACACCAGGCCGGGCGCGGTGGCTCACACCTGTAATCCTAGCACTCTGGGAGGCCGAGAGGGGTGGATCGCTCAAGGTCAGGAGTTCAAAACCAGCCTGAGCAAGAGCGAGACCCCGTCTCTACTAAACATAGAAAGAAATTAATTGGCCAACTAAAAATATATAGAAAAAAATTAGCCGGGCATGGTGGCACATGCCTGTGGTCCCAGCTACTCGGGAGGCTGAGGCAGAAGGATCGCTTGAGCCCAGGAGTTTGAGGTTGCTGTGAGCTAGGCTGACGCCACGGCACTCTAGCCTGGGCAACAGAATGAGACTCTGTCTCAAAAAAAATAAAATAAAATAAAATATCTCACACCAGAAACGTGCTTTGC